>JBAMJV010007093.1:0-172866 GCA_037951105.1 Echinarachnius parma | reverse complement strand
CCACCGTCAGTTAAAGGGGACCACCAGGCAAAGAACAACACATTATTATATGCATAGAGTAACTATAATATAAAGACTAGAGAGTGAACTCGGCCAAAAAATCTGTCAAATTAGAAGCGATTTATCTAGGTCTTGAATATTCATGAGGCGCCGGATGATCACATGTAATGATAGTTCTCACGTAAAAGTATTTGAAGTGTTTTGAAACTGTACAGCAGCGAAATTCTACTGAGGCATGCGCAATTCAACTTGCGCGCTGTATTTATATGATTTGCATATTTACGCACAAATGTTCTCATTAGCATATCATTATTATTCATGAGATGTTTTTTCTCTCATAAAAGCACGTGTAGTGTTTATGTATTACAATGTTGATTATGCTCTCCAATTATACAGTATGTTTTTTTTTTTAATAATTTCATCAGTTAACTATTTCCCTTGCTAAATGTACCATGTACAGCTTTGAGTTCTAATTTAGTCTTCATATTAAAGACAAAAATCCTACTGTTATGGGGCCAATTGTGTATGGGGGTGTAAGTTGGCACGCTAAACTGTTTTATAATTGGTGGAAATTGTTCTTATGGATTAGGCAATTTAATGGTTTAGATTGTTGTTTTTATTGTCAACAAGACTAGAGAGCAGCAATTAAGTTGTTGACCCCCCCCCCCCCCCCCCCCCCCCCCAAAAAAAAAAAAAAACAACAACAACAACAACAACAAATTCACCTAAATTAATCTAACAGGTTACTTCTGGTTCTAATGTGTGCCACAACCAACATCACTATCAAACTTATCACTGATTATAAACCATCACAACTTAATTGATGTCATTCGATCACCATCGTAGTCATATTATTACTGCACATGCATGTCATCATAGCCTGTATCTAATAAAGATTAAGTATTAAGTAATTGTAGGCCTGTCAGAATACACTTCTAAACAGCATTCACTTTAATTGCACACCCTCTCATACCACACATATATAAATATACATGATAAATGTTCTTTATAGGTTTCCATTAACCATGTTAACATTTAATTTAAAAACAACAACAGTCATATATAAATTAAACAGACCAAAGAAAATATAACCAACCAGTATAACTCCGGGGGAGAGGGGGGGGGGGGGGGGGGGGGGCACGCTCCCCAATTATTTTACAAAAACAATAAAAGTCATATCTAGACCATAAAAAGATTATAAATGGGCCACTTGCCCCCATGCAATTATTTGACACAAAAAACTAGGACAAATATAAGTCTGCCCCACAACAATCTATGTGCCTTCCCAATCTGTTTGACCACACTATGTTACTGACCCCATATTTCTTCAATTTACATTTATAATTATGATCTTTTAATGCAAGTTATACAGTTCACTATTTGAAATCTCAAATTCAATTCAGTGTTGTTGTTTTTTTTTCAAACAGAATTCAGACACAAAATGTACACATGAAATGTAACAGCTAGCACCTAAAAGAGGCATGAAGCAAGTAGCTTAATCGTCAAGTTGGCAGGTAAAGGCTGATTGGGAAAATATACAAAATTTAACATTAAAATACATGCAGAGCAATTGAAACATTGCATTGAAAATAATAGCATCCAAACATGATAAAATACAATTAAATAATTGAGGTCCTACTATATACACATACACTTTGATATAAGATTAAAACGCACACAAAATATTCTGTAACTAATACTTTGGTTAACCAAAAAGAAACATTATTTTGTTTAAAGTTGCATGAATAATCAAAACTGTATAATTATACTTTAAAAAAAAGAAGAATATATACACATTCACTACAATAAATAAGTATAAATGTTAATTCAATAAAGTACTAATTATTATATAATATGAGTTATGGTAGGGAGAATTGACAAATTCAAAACTATAGTCATATTGGAATTTACCAAAATGGGTTCATATAATCAAAATATAGATTACACAAGATGGATGGGGCAATGCAAGAAATTTATTTTGGTTGATTAAGTATATCAAATTATTGATTCATTATAGCTATACTGTTTGAAATATTAACACCATAGATCCTGATGTATTAAGTCTGTGCAAAAGTATTCTGAAATAAATGAGAATGTTACTAACCCCTTTGCTACTATATGATAAATATTGGATCAATATATTGTTTAACAAAAACCATCTTTAAAGGGACAGTTGAGAGGGCGCTACACAAAATAATTTTGTTGTGAGAAAATGAAAAACTGAGTGTCAAATTTGAAAGAGAATACAATTTTAATGGAAGAATAAACTTTATTTGATCAAAATCGGTTCAGAAATGGCTGAAATATCCATAAACATAACCATTTGTAATAATTGTGGGGCCCCACAAGAATCCGATAATTTTGAACCAGCCGTTAAAATTCGTTTTAAAATGCCTCCTCTTTTCAAAAGAGTTTTTTTAGATAGTTTTTTATTATCTCTCTATCTAATTACTATTTTAACAAAACATCACATGCACAATATTTTATTTAAAATGGTTTAAACAAATGCATTTTTTTGAAAGCGCCCTCTTCAGTTTAAACAGCTCTTTTTGAATGATAACAGGCTTTTTACTTAGTCATTTGTAAATTTTTATTCCTTTTGAGCATGGTGGAGTTATAATTATTAGTTAGTAATGTAATGATGTAGGTTTTGATTACTAAAATTCAGTTTGACTTAAACTGTACTCTCTCTACCAGAACTCAACTATCACTTTTATAATTCCCGGCAGTAACCTGTGATTTAATTATTATATTTAAAAATGTGAATGTTTAAATATTTAATCTAATGAAGACTTTGTTAAAATGAACCAATACTTTAGCACCAGTAAAAAAAAAAAATAATAACTATGGTCGGTATTCAATCAATACTTTAAAATACAAATTTACTTAGCATTTTTCTAGGCTGAGAACTTGTATTAAAATCGTTTTTTTAGAATTTTACTTCAGTAAGTCTAAATTAAATATTTGAAGACATAATGACACCAAAATTTGGGCAACATTTTCAGTTGATGAAATAATCAAAGCTCAGTTTTGGCCAAGTAATCTACATTTTTACTTGTATGGAATCAAATACCGTCCCAGAATTAAACCTCTCGCCTTATTTAACATTTTGTTGGCTGTCTTGCCATGTGTAATTACAAACAAAAAGAGGTCAAACCTGTCTTTTAGAAACCACCTGTTAATAGCAACCATATCCTGTCTGCAATGGCCACAAAAGTGATCTAATGCAGAGGAAAAGGTAGAGAACCTATGTAGAGATCACCTGTCTACACTCTACAGTGGCCTATTTTCTTAGTTCCATGGATGGCCACTATACACAGGTTTTACTGTGTATAACAAATGACTCACTCGACCGCATGGTCACTATCATTTTCTGTTTTTATAATTGTCCTGATGTGTGTGTGCCTATTCAGCACCATATTTGTAGACATGGCCGATCTTCCATGGGCTCCCTTAAATCATTGCTCGAGTCCTCTGGCTTGCTGTCCATGCAGTCTGTTCACCTTGATACTGGTAGAACTTGATCTGTTGAATCAAGAAAAAATACACAAAGCAAAACATTCGTTACTAAGATAGAAACTAGAAGTATTGGTTTAATTTTGAAAGGTGTGTACTTTCTACCACTCTAGCTCTGTGGGTGTCTATTTTGTTTGCTTCTAAAATTTAATTCCATGAGGTAATTATTGTTTCCTAGAATATTGCTTCATAAAATTTGATTTTATCTTAGATATAATGTAAACAAATACAATCATAAAAAAATAACCTTGTTATAAATATAGCAGGGAGTTGTATTTTGTATGCCATAATTTCAATTGAGATATATATCAAATCTTATCACCAAATGCAGTAATTATAATATTAATATTTACAAATAAGTGTTAGAAATTAGAATAGTACAAACATCTAATATCACTATTTGTTATACAAATTGACAGAAATGTAATCAGTAAAAAAAAGTTGATTACCTGTTGGGTGTGATGATCCACGTCATGGGTGAAAAGGAAGAGAGTTGACATGAAGCACACCTTAGCCGAAGGAATCTCCAACAAATGAAGCACCAGAATCAGACTGCTGTAAACGGAAGAAATTAACACAAATATCTACATTAATAATAAAACAAACATAAATCCGATTATGAATTTGTTTATATCACAGTAAATACTCAATTCAAGAGCACTTAGACAGTGTCCATCGTTGGATTTTCGAACCATCAGTGCCAGTTCACCAAATAAAAAAGAGGAACATAGATATTAATCAGTAATTTGCTTTGAGACGAGTCTAAAATACTATAGTCTACATTCATAATTTCACATAGAATCCTATAGTACTACTACTAGTACTGTACTACCACAATAAACATAGATTCATGCAAAATTATCAATCATTTTAAAAATCATCTATCATCAACTATCATCTAGCTCAGCAGTTTCTGGACCCTGCACAAGCAGAAATTGCTACTCTATTCATTGTCTCTAGACCTGAAAAACAGTCTCTATATATATTCAGACAGTTGCTCCACTGACCGCTCCATTCAGGGGTAGTACAGTATAAGTTTTTATTTTTAAAAAACAACAACACATAATACACCACACAAAGAGTTGGTTATTTCTGACTAGACCAGGTCCAGCCACTATCTTAATATGACCCTAGCCTCACGTAGTACGTACACGTACGCATTAAACACTAACACTACAGTAACATGTACACAATTGGTTTATGAATGACCGTAATGACCGTAACTAATGAACCACCCAAGGCCAAGGGCAAGGCCAAGACCAAGTAACCAAGTTAATTATTGGGCCACGACCGCTGGCACTGATTCCCATTGTCTACTGACTGTCTAGAATCTAGTGTGATTTGGATTTCTTTTTAAAAAGTTTTAATCACTTCAGTTACCAAAATCAGTCTGTGTTCCAGTGTTTCCAGATATTAGAATGAGAGCATGAGCCCGAGCCTGAGGACTGAGGACCGGCCTAGTCCTACCCTAATTCCTAGACCATCTTTGCCTTTTAAAAGCCAAGGCTTAGCCTTAGGCTTTGGTAGCTGGCCAGTACAAGTTGAAAGTCACAGACTCGTATCAAACTTCATTCAATTTTCCTAGGCTAGTTAGATTTGAAAACTAGTAATATTTAAACTTGTTTCTTCAATAATTTCTGACTAATTACTCAATTAAATTGATATTGTGACTTGACATGATGATACTGATCTTTATTTAGATTCTCGAAACCAACATTTAATGGCCTGACCATTCGTTTTTGTGAAATCAAACTTTCGCTTATTATTAAGTTACCTGAATGCAGCAGCAAGACGGTACTAGGAATCTAGGTACGGTCCTACATACAATTTGTCCCCGCGGCTGGTGGCCCAGCAAAACACTAAATATCGCTATCTACCGTAGATAACGACCTACGCACAGTGGAAGGGTTAAGTACTGACTAAAGCGTAAAACCTTATGAGGATTTTAGGCACACTTACCGATATTGCTGTAAACTCTTGATGGTTCAAATACTGCGTTCCGTTCCACTCAATATTCTGGACCCGATGCTCATAAAATTAGGCATTCAAAATGCCTCTTTGCGCCACAAAATGATTTCCAATTCCTATGATGGGTTGAGAAATTTGTACTGTCGCACTAAATACGTGTGGACAATTTGACCGCAATAAATCAGCTGATTAGCGATACTTCGCGATATTATCGATACTTAATTATTCCTTACTGATAATTTCATAGACATTATGCATGGGCAAACTTGACTAATAAGGCATATCCATTACTAAATAAGGTAAAAGTTATGACGAAATTCTTCATGAATATTCATAAAAATGTATTCTTCTGCGCATGTGCGATGAACTTTCGCTTTCCCTAGAAATAATGTTGGATAACAGTTAAGCGATATGAGGGAGGGCAAGCGAACAGCTCATGAATATTCAAGACCTAGATAAATCGCTTCAAATTTGACACTTTTTTAACACGTACGTCTATGGAGAGTTACCCCCCCTTGATTATATGTTTTGGTACCGTTTTGTGATTATCAAATATATACCCAACATTTTGCAAAGGGTTGTGTGATTCATAAACAAATCAATTCATTTCCACCACTTACGGAACCACGGCTATTCCCTGGTTCCACACGGGCCAAGCATTTGCGAGTGCGCCAATGCTTTCACGCGTACGTCAATAGAATCCCGGATGATTCGTTCGCTCTGCACAGAGAGCTCTGGCTCTCCGCACATGTAGTCTACTCAATTCAGACCGCATGGACGCATGGTTGAGAATGGTGATGCGTTTTCCAATTATATATTTTTTTCTGAAAACATGTTTTTGTGAACTTGTTGAAGGAATGGAATACTAAAGATGTTACCTTTCTATAATAAGAATATTATTTTTGGGTGTTGGTACCCTTTAAGATTATGTCAGGACTAACTGTTTTGATCACGATCTCAGCGATTTTTGGTAAGCTGTAGACCCCAGTTCCCATCAGTGGAGTGAATCCATCCCCTCCTCGTACACCGGCGAGCTTTGGTACTTTCTGCAGAATTTTTTGGATTGAACTGTAAATTGTAATATAACAGAAAAAATGCATGTGCATTATGTGAATTTGAAGAACAACAAGAGAATAAGAATCACTACATGCGTATTTCATTTTTACAGAGATACCCGACTTGAAATTCTTAACAAAATTCAATGAACAGGGAAGTAATATCAAGGAATGCTTATTGTCAAGGTACTAGGTGTTACAAAAAACCTGTTATGTTTTTAATCCGTAATAACTCAGTCGCTTATGAATGGAATTAAATTAAAACTTTAGACAATGTAAGGGATACTGTCAAATTTCCTGCGCCAAGTTTTATCAGATTTATCAGAGAAAGGGTGGCTATTGTCAATTTTAAAAAAGGTGGGTTCGAATCTGAGACCTTCTTCCCAATGCACCCATAGATAAAGCAATATATCCCATTCATTGCTGTATTCAATTTCAAGGAGTAAACAACAATTTGGTTGGGATTCATCCCTTACAAAAGACTTGGTCAATGAGGGCACCGACACAAAAGGTGACCGCGGACAGTCATGTCTATTTCTCTGTCACGAGCCAGTATTATGTAACCAAACTTCGACAGATGAATTTGACAATGTTCCTTTACAAGTTCTGGAATTTCGACCTGATTCCATTCATAAGCAACTGAGTTATTACCGATTAAAAACATAACAGGTTTTTTTTTTTTGTAACACTACTTTTTTTTAATATAAATAGCCACCCTTTCTCTGGTTATAATCTGATAAAACTTGGCACAGGCAATTTGACAGCATCCCTTTACATTGTCTGAAGTTTTAATTTGATTCCATTCATAAGCGACTGAGTTATTACGGATTAAATACATAACAGGTTTTTTGTAACACCTAGTACCTTGACAATAAGCATTCCTTGATATTACTTCATAAGTACATAAAGTATATAGAATATTCATTATTTTACCATAGACGCTGTCAGAACATATGACGTAATTACCAATAGTAATAGACTGAATAGACCGAATACTATATTACTGGATAATACAAATATTTGATGTGCAGTACACATGCCCCATGTGATTTGAACGCGGCACATTACTGTTGATATATAAGGGGGCATGGCCTATTACGTCATCGCAGGCCGAAGTCCCATACCAGCTACCATCATAACCACAAAGTGGTAAATAAGACCCCGTTTACAGTGAAAAAAAGGCCGGGCCGAGACGCGTCTCGGCCCGGCCTTTTTTTCACTGTAAACGCTCAAAAGGCCAAATGCGGGGCCAAAAGTTTTTTGGCATTTGGCCCCGCTCTGGAGGTAGTCTCGGCCGCGGCCGAGACGCGTACTGGCCCCGCTTTTTCTCACTCTAAACGCACGCAGGGCCAAATGCGGTACCAAATTGGGAAAACAATTCATTGCAAATAACGCGCCTTTGTTTTGTGACCCCGGCGTGCCTCCAAAATAATGGTTTGTTTACATGCAGAGCGCCACTACGACAAGATATTGAAAGGGCGGCCGGTCCGCGAGGGCCGAGACCGCCACTGTAAACGCACCAAAATTGGGGGGGGGGGGGGGGGGGCCGAGTACCGCAATTTAAGCAGGGCCGAGACGCGTCTCGGCCCGGCCCTGCACTGTAAACGGGGTCTAGGAAGACTTTGTATACAGCTCAATGTCAGCTATACTTACTAAGCCCGTTTGGGTTTCATGCAAAGCAGAACTACCGTTCTCTCGGTCACGTTATCGACGAGTTTGAAATCGGTCTCGGTTCGCTCTACCATCACATCGAAGATCTTCTTATGATTTGCGAAGTGTCCCGTGGCTGCGCTAATGAATGGCGGATATCCGGTTGAGCCCTTTTATTATGAATGGAAAATGGGCAATGCATAATGACAATCGCGTTAACTGGAATTGTAATGGAGTAAATATAATGACGCTCATTATGAGAAGTGATGTATACGCCAGTAACAATGTTGCAAAGTCTTTACTTTTGAACATAACCTACTACCTGTAATTATACATAACATGACAAATTGTATAACGGTATAAAGAAACACATGAAAGGGGAAGACCAGCTAAGATATGGATGGACTGTGTAAAGGGGGACTGTAACAACATACAAATTGACTCCCTGACTAAAGCCACCAGACTGACAGGAGACGTGGCAAGCCATTGTGAAGCAGAAGCCATCATACATCCCAGCGATGGTATGGACGGCTTATAAGAAGAAGAAGAAGTCAAGTAAGTCAAGTATATAAGAAACAAATAGATATCTGTTCTGAAATTTCAAAAGAGAGTTGCCCATGCCCCCACGTCGGCCGGGCATATGGAAACATTTTCTCAGGTGGGTGGGAGTTTTTGATCACATATTATTAGCCTTTCAGTTTTTCATCTTCCTAACCCCCCCCCCCCCCCCCCCAAAAAAAAAAAAAGGGCGGGGGGGGGGGGGGGCTTAACTACTTTGATGACCGACAAATATATTGTTTTGTTATAGTGTAGTCCGACAAGATGACATAATTTTGCCAGAAAATAGGAGAAAGGTTTTGTCCCCAAATAAATGTATATTGCCCTAAAATAACATGATTTTGCCCGAATTTTACCGTAATTATAAAACGTCATCTGAGTGCATCTGAGCATGCACTAACAAAAGAGGGTTACCGCTTTTAATGAAGCTGCTGCAAATGACGTGTCATATGCATGGTACAGTTGGAAAACATGGCAGCCTCCAGTGTTCAGTCAAAACAGATGATCGTAGTAACAAAAACAATGACACTCTCCATTATTAGTGACACCCAAGAGGAAGTTACGAGCAGAAGTGACAAGAATTCTTATTAGTAACAGCAAGGAAAAATTCCAGCATTTTGTTCCCCTTTAAAGCTGCGTTTCCATTAGAGCGAATTTCCGCCGCTTACATTCACACGGACCAATTCAGTGTTATTCATATAAATTATCATTCATAATTCATATTACATAGCGAATATTCACCAGCGAATCTTTTAAATCGCTCCTTAGAGCGATTTTTTCAATAATTCGCTGCGAAAAAAAAATCACCGCGGAAATTCGCTCTACACTGCTCTAGTGGAAACGCAGCTTAACTGATTTAATTTAATTTATATGACACCTTGGAATGTTCTCGCAATGTGATTGGTTGAATTCAGGTCACATGACATTCGTGGAAACGTACCATTCAACGATTTTGAAGTCATTTACTTGTTTTAGTACCATTGAACGATTAGTGTCGTCAGTAATCGTTCAATGGTACTTTTTTTAAGTACCATTGAACGATTACTGACGACACTAAACGTGCAATGGTACTTTTTTATGTTGTTGTTGTGCAAAGGCCAGCGCGCATTAAAAATAACTGCGCGCATTGCGCAGATATTCCATTCATGAATGAGCGCATTAACAAACATGACGCACTCAAGGCATGCAAGCAAAGACGCTTAATGGAAAGACCGACCACTGTACAATTATCCTGTAAAAGTGAATGGGCAGAGCGCGATGTACAAAATTAACACGCACTTTGATACGCAGGCTTTTCATTATGACGTCACAATAACAATGTTTACTTCGCCTGACTAAAAATAACTTCAAGATGACGTGATAAAGTTTGACGACCCCAAATTTGCATATCGCGCGTGAAATTTGTTTTGCGCACTTGGATACGCGTACAATTATAAAGAATTAAATGAAGACAGTGCGCGGAGTGAGCGCGCATTAACATTATAATACGCGAGTGGCCATTGCCATTTTTCTCTACACGGTAAAAATCTTTAAATTTAAAAAAAATGTTTCTCACAGCTTTGATTTCAATTGTAAAATCGCTATCGACTATAATTTTTAAATATTTTTTCTTATCATGAGGATAATATTATTTCTACATAAAGACATATACCTAAATGTTACTAAGGTCGCCACTAAGCTCTTGGTCAATCTTCATACTAGCCTAATTTGCCGAGTTTTAGAAAGATCGGTCTAATCTTTATTTTCTTAAAAAATCATACTAAAGAAGGGAACTGAATTTCCAAAAAAGCTATCGACTATAATTTTAAAACGTTTTTTTATTAATAAAAATGACACAAATACAGTGATATAATAAATTCCCTATGGTTACTAAGGTCTGGCTTAAGGGGGTATCCCACTGAGAGGCGAACGTTTGCGAACGTTAGCGAATATAGCGAATTTGGGATTCGCCAACTTTTCCTCTGCCATTAGCGACATTTAGCGACTTTTTTGCGATATTTAGCGACAATTTGCAACATTTTAGCGAATGTTAGCGAAAAGCAGGGTTTGCCTCTGTCAACCTTGATTTTTGCCAACATTTGTCAGAAAAGTTGGCGAATCCAAAATTCGCAAACGTTCGCAAACGTTCGCAAACGTTCGCAAAACATTCGCCGCTCAATGGGTCGATTGCATTGAGGAATTATGGTCATGTAATCGCTAGCATTAGCGAATCATTAGCGAACGTTAGCGACACCGTTTAACGACCGTTTGCGAACGTTTGCGACTGTTTGCGAAAAAATAAATTCGCAAAGAAATTTTGAACATGTCCAAAATTTCTTTGCGACAAGAAAAACTGTTTGCGACAATTAAAACCGTTTGCGAATTTGTTTGCGACCGTTTGCAACCGTTAACGAACTTTTTGCAACCGTTAACGAACTTTTTGCAACCTTTAACGAATTCGGGCGAAATCCCAAATTTGCATAATTCGCTAACGTTCGCAAAACGTTCGCCTCTCAGTGGGATACCCCCTTTAAGCTCGATTTGAATCTTCATTTTGTTTGAAGGGATGATCGCTGCGCGACCGCCAGTGAGCTGTCTTGAAATTCTACAATCTTTGATGCAAGGCAGCGCGCTGTGCATTGCGCTTGAAAGTTTGCACAGTACTTTTTACACAACATGGCTGCAGAACCGGGATTTGTTTCGCTGACGGATGCCGCTTTGGACGATTTAATCTATAGGATCTATGTAAGTTTTCACACTTAGGTGTCATATATAACAAATACTTAATGTTTTTCCATTCGTACAATGGTACGAATATTTTCATTCGGTGAAAGATGGAATGTTCCATTCAACTCGGCTTCGCCTCGTTGAATGTAACATTCCATCTTTCACCTCATGCAAATATTCGTACCATTGCACTCATAAACATTGATTATTTGTATAATAATTGGCGACAAAATGAAACCTTTAGATTGACATCTGCCAAGCCAAAATTACAGAATTTCGTTCCCCTTTCATTCAATATGAAATATATTGACGACAAAATGAAACCTTTATATTGACATCTGCTCCGCGCTCTATAAGAAGGGATGCGATCCGTGGTCGTGCTTCATCAGTATCGATACAAGCTATATCGAGTGGCATAAATCCATGGGCAAGCGAATTCACATCGGCCCCTTTGTCCAGAAGATACTTGACATTCTTGTACCGATTGCTGAATAAGAGGGCGGGGAGGGGTGTGGGGGGGGGGGGGCAAGACAAATGAAGATAGGGAAGTGAGAGAAAGTAACATAATTGTATAGGGAGCGATATAATCAATATTATTGGAGAGAAAAGAGATACACGCATTAACAAACCAGGGGGTGTTTCACAAAGATCATAAGTTGATATTAGCACTAAGATAAGTGTAAGTGTAACAGCTAAGCTGTGTAAGAGACGCGCTGAACGTAGATATAATGGAGACGTACAAGATCTGACGCGGATCTTGCTACATACAAGGGAAAGAGGAACATTGCTTATAATGTGCTTGCTGATGCACAGCAGGACTTCTTCACATCTCTTATAGACCAACACAAATCCAATCCTAGACGCCTTTTCCAGTACACAAGCAAACTCCTTGGACGTTCCAAGGATGTGCCTCTTCCTTCTGATCCTAATTCCCGGAAATTAGCAAACGATTTTGGAGAATTCTTCACTCAGAAGATTGAAGGTATTCATCACAAAATAGTTGAACTTACTCATGATTCATCTACTCTTGAACCACCATCTGCTTCAAGTCCCACAACTGCAAATCAGGAAGAAAACATTCTGCTGGAACATTTTGACATGATGTCACCTGCAGATGTCAGAGCTCTTGTTCTGAAGTGTGGAAAGAAGACTTGTCAACTTGATCCAATGCCATCTCATCTCATCGTGAGCTTAACTTCCATCATCATCCTCTCCCTTCAGTCGGGGGTCTCCATTGATGACTGGAAAGATGCAATTGTGACACATTTGTTAAAGGGCCGGTCATACTTACGGTAGGGGACGTAGTGATCCGTAGGGTAATTTAATGTGGGTCAGACGTGGTGTAAGTACGTTAAACTAGGTTAAACTAAGTTGAACAACGTGGAACTACGTTGAATTACGTTAAGGTACGGTGGTTGGCCACGGAAGGGTACGGATAAGTACGTTTAAGTACATTAAACTACGCTAGACTACGCTAATGTGGGTACAGCTTGCTCACGGACAGGTACGGAGTGGTACGTCTGACTACGCTTGAGTACGAGAGACTGCGGTAGCCACTACGCTGGACTACGCTAAAGAACGTCAAACTACGGTAAATAGCAACC
This sequence comes from Echinarachnius parma, assembly GCA_037951105.1. Lineage (NCBI taxonomy): Eukaryota > Metazoa > Echinodermata > Echinoidea > Clypeasteroida > Echinarachniidae > Echinarachnius > Echinarachnius parma. The sequence goes on along the minus strand of JBAMJV010007093.1, from coordinate 159,809 downwards.
CCGCACGGAGTATAACAGCCAGCCGGTGGTGTGGTACGGCCATTGTGCGCTTGTTTTTCAAACATAGCAGTTCTGTGAAATTTGTCTATTTTTTTGCTCAAACATGTCTGGATCAAGACTGTTAATGCTGGTTTTGTACACGGTAAAGTACGTTAGAGTACGCTAGAGTACATTTAAGTACGTGACGAAGTACGTTAGACTACGCTAGACTTCGTTAGACTACGTTAGGCTACGTTAAACTTCGGTTTAGTACGTTATTACTACGGATGCCTTTAACGTACCGCTCTTTTGAACATGTTCAAAAATTAAATCGAAGATCACGGCTCTCCCGAGTTAATACCAAGTTAGCATCACGGACAACTACGGTACGATACGGATGCTAGCACGTTCAACTACCTTCAACTTCGTTCAACTACGATCAACAACGTTAGCCACCACTACGTTCAACTACGTCCACTACCGCAAGTATGACCGGCCCTTAAAGAAGGAGAATCTAGACTGTGAGTTCAAGAACTACCGCCCGATAAGCAACTTGTGTTTCCTATCAAAGTTGGTTCTAGAGTGCGCAGTTTGCGACTAGCTCCATCGTCACATGCAGGACCATTCACTAATTCCTCCTCTCCAGTTAGCGTACAGGAAGAATCACAGTACTGAGACTGCGTTGTTAAAATCAAGAATGACATTCTCCTCAACATGAACTCACAGCAAGTAACTCTCCTGGTATTGCTTGATCTGAGCTCCGCTTTCGACACTGTTGATCACTCCATCCTCATCTCACGCCTTCACACCAAGATTGGACTCTCCGGAAATGCCTTGGATTGGTTCCGGTCTTATCTGAGCGAAAGGAGTCAGCGTGTGACAGTTTGTGGATCCCAATCAGACAAGTTTGTCCTTAACTGCATCTGGGGCTCCACAAGGGTCTTGTCTGGGCCCGGGGGGGGGGGGGGGGGGGGGGGCACTCATGGATAATGTAAGACGGGTATGTGCCGCTTAAAAGAACCCCTTTTTCACACCCAATCGCAGCTCTAAAGATACCCGATTTTCAAAAATTGCCGCTCCATAGACCCCCGGAATGACTTGGCTAGGTATTTGAGTAGCGCCAAGTCCATTATTCTTCTTGAAGTTCGGCTCCATAGTCCCCCGGAATGACTTGGCTATGTATTTGACTAGCGCCAAGTCCATTTTTCTCTTCTAGTTCGGCTCCTTGGACCACCATTTGAGCCTTTCTGAGGGTTTCCGTAGGTCTTTGGTAGCTCCATGTCTATGTTTTTTTTGTAGTTTTAGTCTGCTCCTTAGACCCCTTAACTCCCGTTTCAGGGTTTTTGTAGCTCCAAAGACCCTATATTTTGTGCTTGTAGTCAGCTCTTCAGACCCCCATTTCAGAGTTCCGTGAGGCACACCCCCGTCAAAAAATAATTCGAGTGCCCCCCCCCCCCCCCCCCCCCCCCCCGGGGTCTGGGCCCTCTCCTGTTTTCAATATACACATCTAAGCTGTTTGATGTCATTGGGAAGCATCTTCCGGATGTCCATTGCTACGCGGATGACACTGTTGTACTTTTTTACTTTTATTTCAAGCCTGATCATGATGGAAGTGAGGCTGCAGCTATTGCAGCTATGGAGACCTGCCTTGGTGACATTCGATCATGGATGCTGACAAATAACCTTCTGATCAACGACAGCAAGACAGAGTTTATCATGATTGGAACAAGGCAGCAGCTACAGAAGATCAACACTTCACACATCAAGATTGGTAGTGCTGAAATCACTGCCCCTTCGGCCAGAGTTACAAACCTAGGCTTTGTGTTCGACCAGAACCTGAACATGGATAAATATGTCTCTGCAACTTGCAGGATAGCCTTTTTTCACCTGCATAACATTCGTCTCATCAGCAAGTATCTAGACCAGAAGTCACTTCTCACCCTCATCCATGCATTCGTTACTAGCCGCCTGGACTACTGCAACAGCCTGCTGTACGGTGCCACTGCAACCCACACTGAAAAGCTGCAGCGTGTCCAGAATGCAGCAGCAAGACTTGCCACACAATCCCCCAAATTCTCTCACATGAAACCTGTTCTCCGTCAACTCAACTGGCTCCCCATCAGGTCCAGGGTCCAGTTCAAGATTCTCATTCTCACTTTCAAATGTATTCATGGCCTGGCTCCTCTATATCTCACTGAACTTATTACAATTAGCCAGCCGTCCCTGTACTCACTCCGCTCCTCACAAGGCACTCTGCTGAACCATCCAATTGCCAAGATGCTTCCCACACCCTCCGCAACCAAGCTTCATTCAATTTGTTTAAAGAACAATTGAAAAGTCACCTCTTTCAATAACTTGAACTTGAACAGCGCTTTTGAACATTCGACATGGAAAAAGCGCTATATAAATGCATTATTATTATTATCATTATTATTATTAAGATGATCTTAAATATTATGGAAATCCATTTAATGTCTTGAAACAGTTTTTATAAAGTTATGTTGAAATGCATATAAATGTTGATTCAAATCATATATATTTTCTAATTATCAAATGGATTCATAATCTTCACATAAAATTCATGAAATCTCTTTGATAATTAGAAAATATATATGATTTAAATCAACATTTTATTGCATTTCAACATAACTTTTGCAAAAATGTTTCAAGACACTTATGGCTTTCCATAATATTTAAGACCATCTTAGTGCTAAGATCAACTTAGGATCTTTGTGAAACACCTCCCAGTATAATGAGCCTGGAAAATATTCATGTAATCCATGTACACAGGCAGTAAATATGACTTTATTAACTATTTGGATTTCTTTAGTCTAGATTATCGACTATAACATTACCTCTTCTTCAAGCACAAAGGCAACTGGCTAGAAATATATTAAATGAAAATGAGCAAAGAAGCATTATCGGGAACGTCCCCCATTCAAGGTTCTGTGCGGCTCGATGGTTGAGCACCGGTCTCGTCTATTTTTCTTTGCTCTCGTCTCGAACATCGCGTTAAAACTTTAGCCACGCCCGACTGTCGGTAAAAACCAAAAAAAAAAAAACAAGACAATCAATATTGCCACACAGTCACACATAGAGTATGTGTGTGCGACAGTATAAAACATAGTTCTTGGAAGAAAATAATGTACATAGCATTTTTGTTTAAATACACGTAGTCCATTGCTGTATATTCACCCTTGTATTGCGCTTAGGAGGGGCGTTATATTATCAGAGTCACCCAGATCGACGAATGCCCCGAATTCTACAAACAGTTTGAGAATGTCGCGTTTGCATTGTCTAGCTACATGGTTGATGACAGTTGTCCCACAGTTAAGCTCCCAGTGAACTTATAAAACCAAAAACACAGCATTATTATATAGATACATGTATATTACTCCGCAAAAAAGAGAAACGGGACACTTGTTTAAAGGGATAGTTCAGTTCTGGTAAAGAGAGTACAGTTTTGGTCAAACAGAATTTTAGTAAGCAAAACACGCACAATTACATTAGAAACTCATAGTTATAACTCAACCATGCTCAAAAGGATACAAAATTACAAATGACTTAGTAAAAAGGCTTGTTATCGTTCAAAATGAGCCGTTAAAATTCAAGAGGGCGCTTTCTACATGCACTCTGTGGTTAAAACGCTATACGCGTTTCAGTTGGGCTTCTAGTATTTATATTATTGCGCATGAAAAATTAAAATTAAATATTGTGCATGTGATGTTTTGTTGAAATAGTGATTAGATAGAGAGATAATCAAGAATTATCTACAAACCTCTTTTTCACAATTTGAAAAGAGGAAGCAGTTTTTGAAATTGAATTGTCTAATATTTGTGGGACCCCACATTTATTACAAATGGTTATGTTTATGGATATTTCAGCATTTCTGAACCGAATTTGATCAAATAAAGTTTATTCTGTCATTAGAATTGTATGTTCTTTAAAATTTGACACTCAATTTTTCATTATCTCACAAAAAATTATTTTGTGTAGCGCCTCTAAACCAAACTCAACTATCCCTTTGAAATATTTCATACGACAAAAGTGTACATTATCATATTATCAGATTAAAGGACATTAGTCCTCTAAAGGCAGGTACAAATTAAAGGTATAAACGTTCGTGCATGAACTGCCATGGTCCCAATTAACAATAGCAAGGTCTGTTTTCAAAAATAGCAAAAAACAATGGAGGACCGCACACCATTCGACTGCAATGGGTGATTTCAAGTATGGTGTTTAGGGCTGGTGTTAGTGTTTATCAAACTGGTGTTTGTGTGTAATAAACACTAACACCGGCCTTAAACACCATACTTGAAAATCACCCAATGAGTAAGCGTCTTGCTTGAAACAAGATGTGCGCGGCAAGTCAATTATGACACTACATGTACATGTATTTAAACTTATTATCCTGAACAAACTCCAAAAACACACATTTTCCAATAAAACAGGGCCATGTTATGAGAACATCAACATACTGGTCTGTCTTTGAGGCATAAAGCTTGTTTGTTCCATGTGTCCCCTGCAATTTTAACCATAGTAACCTAGAAAAGTGACATGTTAAGGACTGCCCAAATCGGTGATAAAATATGAACTCAACATTCGTTTTTTTCACTAGGTAAACAGTGTTCGTATTCTTTTAAACTTTCATAAATCTTTCAATTGAATTTTACAATGATATTGATATAGGATTGAAGTCTCAAATTTCATTTTGTGCAATATCTGACACTTAACAGGGTTCACTTTAACTTTTTGCTCATGTCAACAAAGTAACTAGATCTATTTGAAGTAAAAGCTGTCTATTCTTACCAGTTCTGGTTTCTGTGTCAAGATTTGTTTCACCTTTTCAGCATCTCCTTCGTTTGCTGCTTTGATGAGTGGGTCATCCAGTAAATGGTCACTTAATACTAAATAGACAAATACACAGTTAATAAAACCGAAATGAAGGATATATCGATTAAAGAGAATTACTAGACATAGTGCACTCACTGAGTGCATACCTCCGCCCACGCGCGAATGAAAAGATCACATTATGGAGGGCCGTTTTCCGAAATATGTTCTCGCCATGATAGGTATAATGCGTATTCAAAACTGCGCGCGTTTCACTTCCGCAATGCAGCGTGATAAATGTACATGCATTTGTAGTCTGCAACAATTTTGGGAGAGAGGAAGTCAGAGAGCGACGGCTCGCGTTCAGTCACAGTAACGAGCGCACTGTTCGCCACACCATCTCCGGTCGACAGTCCGGGCGAGACATCCGTCGACAAAGTCGGTCAATTGACTATAAATTTGATGTTTGCGTGACCTTGGCCTTGCCCTTTGACCTTTGACCATGAAAATGTAATGGATCTATTCTAGATGGACACGAACCTGGTTGATATATCTGTGAAATTGTGAAACGGGACCGAAAACTTAACCTCCAACTTCGTTGGCGGAGGTATAATAATTAAGTATAGAACAGTTGTTCTCAGCCTATGAGATCAGTCATCAATAAACTGTTGAGCAGAATTTGTTGAGCAGAATTTGTTGGGAAATAACAAAGTTTAGATCGTTCGAACTTCGCGTAGAAATTAAAAATTTCCTGGAAAAAGCTAACAACTGTGTAGTCTAGTATGATAGTTTTGATCAGGTAATATTACTTTTGTTTAGATTTTTTATTTGTAAACAATTATTTAAAAGCGAAATTTTAAAAATCTATATCAGCCGTCTGGCTTTTGTCAGTAAGGCCGTAATAATGTACATAAAATCACAACAACAACAAAATATCAACGAATAACATTATTTACAGAAATACAAATTTAAACTTACAACAAGGTTTACGGAAATGTATCTTCATTTTGATCATAATCTTATACTCTCATACTAACTAACTACAACTGAACATATTACCTGCGTAACTGAAAAAGGTGTTGTCACCGGACTTAAAAAGACTGCCCGGCTCTGCTTGAGGTTTCACTGGTACAAGATTGATGCTCCTGATGACGAGCGTTCTTCCTTCATCGATGTATTCGACATGCACGTCCATTCCGTCTGCCCTAAGAACTCTTCCCGTTTTTCCAATTATCTGAATACAGAAAGTGGTGGTGCATGTGGTGTTATAGAATGCTATTATTATTATGGTGGTAGTGGTGGTAGTGGTGGTGGTGGTGTTGGCGGAGGCGGTGGTGATAATGATGAAAATGATAACGATGATGATAATGATGATGGTGATTATGATGATAATGATGATGATGATGATGATGATGATGATGATGATGATGATGATGATTTTGTTTGTTTCATTTATTTTATATAAGCACACATGTTCTTCAGCGTGGCATTTGCATTATACTTCATGATAATGATATAATGATGAAACCTATATTAAAGTCATACCTGTAATGTGTCCAAATCCACGAAAATTACTTGGAGCTTCCTCGTTTCTCTTCTACCGTGTTGTTTAGCTTATGGTAAGAGAAGAATAAAATAGGGTTTGATTTTTTCAAATGTCCCTTTAGTATGAAGATAATTATCATTGAAAATCATTATTTCTAAAGCGTTAATCAACGCAATTGAAAAAAAGTACAATTGTCTTAGCTGAGAACATCCGCATGCAGCACCCGTGAGCGAGAACATTCCGGAGATTGAACTTTGAGCCGAGCGAGTTCAAATTCCATGAATTATGTACTACGTGTGTAAAAATACACGGGTGCGAATATCTCAAACGGATCATTCATTACTGCGACAAAAGTATGGCAGACCATCAGTATTCGGTGATAAAATATGAACTCAATATTCGTTTTTTTTTCACTAGGTAAACAGTGTTCGTTTTCTTTCAAACTTTCACAAATCTTTCAATTGTATTTTACAATGATATTGATATAGGATTGAAGTCTCAAATGTCATTTTGTGCAATATCTGACACTTTACAGGTATCACTTTAAAAGATAAATAATAATAATAACAATAATAATAAATACATGTTATGTTTTGTAATTAAAGGTGCAACTGTAAAGTGTCAAATATTGCCCACAATGAGATTTGAGACTTCAATCCTATACCAAAATCATCGTAAGATGTGTCCGAATGATGTGTGAAAGTTTCATTGAAAAGGAACACTGCTGTCCTGGTTAATACCCCAGTCACACCGAAGACCGAATCCAGACCGACACGAGACCGAATAATTCGGGGACGTTGCGGGGACGTTCGGGGTGCTAGCGGTTTGGTGTCGAAGTGGTATCGGAATTGTCGGTCTCTTGTCGAGGTCCTGTTCGGACTCCGAATTTGTCGGAGTGGGTTCTTTCGAGCATGCTTGAAAGAACCCACTCCGACAAACTATCGGGGTGCTTGCGGGGACGTGAAAGATTTGTATAATTGATTTCCATGACATATACCATTTTTATTTTATGAGTGGACCTCGTATATACAATTATTACTTTATGTTTGTTCATGATTACTTTGAAGAATGAACGTCCACTGATCAGCTGAAATGAATTATGTGTGAACATTCCGAGGTAATGACATGTCATGTGACCGAGTAATGTGCGAATTCTCGCTACCCCAAATAGCGATTATCTCGAAATCCGATCGAAATCCCGAAAACACGCATGGAATTGTGGGATAGCTTTTAGTCCTACCAACTTCCTGACTACTGCGTGGACGCGTCGTGTGCATGTGTGCGGCGCGCGGGAGGCGTTTATTTTTTCCGTAACCGGCCCGGGATCTGTATACATGTACTGCATAAAAACGCATTTGAGACGTGTGGTCGATAGCTTTTAATTAATGCATTATATTTTGTGTGAGTTACGCTGATTGCATCCATTTCGAGCGTGTGCGAATGATGCGCACGCGCGCCGTGCCGGAACCGGAAGTGGGAGTGACGACCCGCAAAGTGGAAAAAAGTCTCGTCTCGCGAATTTCGAGATTTTCGGACCTATTTAAGATAGCGAGAATTGCAACTCCCCTTCTCATTACACCAACGTCATTCAGTTGGAATTCTCCAATAGAGATTTTCGAAATCTAAATACTTCAAGCATATACATCATAACAACTTAGGCGTTCTGAAAAACAAAACCTGTTCTTAAATTGGTGATATAAATACAACGAGGTATGTGAAAAAACACTGGGAAGTTTGTCATTTGTGGACACTGCTAATAGATCATTTTTAAGTAATTTATGAGTCTAGAAGTTAAGTAGACACAAGTAAAAACATATACAATCACTATTCAGATAAGACATTACTGCTGTTTAAAGGGGTAGTTCAGTTTTGGTAGAGAGGACGCTGCACAACACAATTTATTTGTAGGTAATAGAAAACTGAGTGTCGAATTCGAAAGAACATGCAATTTTAATGGCAGAATGAACTTTATTTGGTTAAAATTGGTTCAGAAATGGCTGAAATATCAATACATATATCCGATCGTATTTAATTGGGCCCCAAATAAATATTAAGATTTTTTGAAAGAAATAAAAAAATGCTTACACTTTTTCAAAAATGTTTAAAAGCAGTTTTTAAATAATTGAATCTCTCTATTTAAAGGGGTAGTTTAGTTTTGGTAGAGAGGGCGCTGCACATCACAATTTTTTTGTGAGGTAATGAAAAACTGAGTGTCGAATTTGAGAGAACATGCAATTTTAATTGCAGAATAAACTTTATTTGGTCAAAATCGACCCAGAAACGGCTGAAATATCAATAAATATGTCTGATCTTATAATTATTTGGGGCCCAAATAATTAGATGATTTTTAGAAAAAAATGAAAAAATGCTGACACTTTTTCAAAAATTTTCAAAAGCGTTTTTGAAATAGTTCTTGATGATGTCTCTATCTAATCATTATATCAATAAAACATCACAGGCATAATTTTGTATGAAAAATGGTTGAAACCAATGCTTTTTAAAAAGCGCCCTCTTGTGTTTTAATGGCTCTTTTTGAATGATAACAGGCTTTTTACTTAGTCGTTTATAATTTTGTATACCTTTCGAGCATGGTGGAGTTATAACTATTAGTTTATAATGTTACTGTGCAGGTTTTGGCAACTAAAGTTCAGTCTTACCAAAACTAAACTACCCCTTTAATCATTATTTCAACAAAACATCACATGCATAATTTTGTATGAAAAATTATTGAAACCAATGCCTCATTAGAGAGCGCCCGATTGTGTTTTAATGGCGCCTTTTGAATGATAACAGGCTTTCTACTTAGTCGTTTTTATTTTTGTATACCTTTCGAGCATGATGGGGTTATAAATATTAGTTTGCAATGTTACTGTGCAGGTTTTGGTTACTAAAGTTCAGCCTTAACAAAACTGTACTACCCCTTTAATGCCCAGTCTTGTTTATATCTATCATTATAATATTCAATTCAAACATACAAAGAAACTGACCAGAAATATATAATGTGATTAAAAAAAAGCAAAGAAAATGGGATTTCAACGTGATTCGAACCCGAGACCTCCGGATTGCTAGACCGGTGCTCTTACCGACTGAGCTATAGAAAACCCTAGTACGGCGCTCGTCCCTGAAACCCCTTCATTTTCATTGCTCAATTGGTCAGAAGCTATTATAAACCTGACATAAACCCGAAGGATAGAAATCACATTGGTGATATATATGCGAGGGATCACCGAAGTGATGCAGCTTTTTAAAATAATTGATTCAAACACATAAAGAAACTGACCAGAAATATATAATGTGATTATAATGGGATTATAATATTCAGTGAAATATTACATAATTTCACTTTCAAAAGAAGCCACACACATAATAGCCAGCTCCCTCCAAGGACAAGTCATATGTTGTTTCATTTTACATGTTTAAGTTCAGGATTACTTCATCCTGTACTTTGACAAAGAATATGATTATAATGAAACATAAATCGGACAAAAATTCGCAAACAATCATTATCGTAATGTTGGGTTGGGAAATAGAACATGAAACTGATATCAGAAATGATTATCGTTCAGATAGAGTAATACCAAGTGTCTTATTTATACTAGTGGGATGAATTCGGGCTGCGTTCCATGTGAGTTCGGAATTGTCGGTTTCATGTCGAGGTTCATTCAAATATTATCGGGGTCGTATCGGTCTTGATTCGGCCGAATGCAAACCGAATTCGCACTATGAATAGAGACCGAATTATTTTTGGTGTGACTGCTAGCCCCAGTTCGGTCTCTTGTCGGAGCCCGATAAAGCGGAATTTGTAATTTAGTTCGGTTTGGTGTCGGTCTGGGTTCGGTCTTGCGGTGTGACTAGGGTATAAAAAAGCGAAAATGTGCGTCAGCTTTTACAACAAATTACTGTATGACGCGTATGAGATTCATGCCTGGCAAACCAAACGCATGTTATCTTCTGTTCATCTGTATTAGTGTAGACATCTCGTATTTGTAAACCATTTGACCCAAACATATGTTGTATATTTTAAAACATTTTAGTAATTATTTGTCTCCATATTGCTAAGCCCCCACCTCTGAAAACCTCTCCAGAGTAAAATTCTATTGTTGACTGGTTGTGACATCATCAGTCATTCACTATTCAGTTACAAAGAAGTGGCTTTCACCCAAGCTGAGTGCCTAATCACAATAGCATCACACGGTTGAATACAATACCAATTAAACACACCTTCAAGTTGAATAGCAGTTTCTATGTCAGAAGAAAAGCACTGTCTTAGCTATTGTATGGAGGCATGCAGGGCATGCTTTTGTGTGCATGTTCTTTTTGTACTTTCATCTTTTTTTAAATCTCATGGTAGCTGACCAGTGATTGACAGATGATGTCACAACAAGTCAATACTAGACGTCATTTTGGAGGGTTTTTGGGGAGGTGAGGCTTATCAACATGAAGAAAAATAAATGATAAAATGTTTACAAATTTACAAAACATATTTAGATCAGATAAGACAGTTTACAAATATTTAATGTGTACACTTATACAGATATACAGAAGTCAACATGCATTACGTTTGCAAGGCCCCTTTAATGCTCTTGAGCTGAATGATAGATATCGTCATACTAAAGGGGCATTTGAAAAAATCTAACCCTATTGTATGTGTCTCTTACCATAAGCTAAACAACACGGTAGAAGAGAAACGAGAAATCTCCAAGTAATTTTCGTGGAGTTACTTACAGGCAACCTTTTCATGTTCATTACTACTATTAGTAGTAATATGATGATATTAATACTAATAATCATACTGTTTCGCTGGCAACGAGTTAGGCAGATTATTACGGTTCATTATATTCATGTTAATTACCAATTTCATATCGTTTGACCATCCGCCATCACCATTTTGTAGTCGCCTGATCATATCAAGGTCATCATTCAAACGAACGGCTTGACCAGCACAGAAGGAATGGAGCTAAATTAAAAGGAGAATTTATAGAGTATCACCCTATTACTGAGGTTATTGTATAGATACGGTACACAATCTTGGATTTAAAGTTTAAAGGGCAATGCAACTCAAGAATAGAGTTTATCCTACTTGATATATCGTAATATGCCTTTGTATTATATATAACATAACTCCGACTCAGATTTCTGCTTTGGGAGAAATATGTGAAAACTCTATCGGGTTTACCACTATTCATGCGAACACTGGAGGCCGCCATTATTAGGGGTGTGCGGACTTATGGTCAGTGATATGCAATAATGCATTTCAATAGCACCTATTGAAGCCATTGTCTGAATACTTGTTAGATGCTTTGACGAGTCCGTAAATCAGTGAAAAGCTTTTTGTTCGGCCCGTAGCACACTCGTCATAGTTTGGAAAGCATGTCGGGCAATTACAAGAACATGGCCGCTCCCATCACCTTTTGCCGCCGTAAGAATTAGTAAAATGTGGGTATGTTCACGTAATGATTTCAAGGGATCCAGGAGGCCAAAATTGTCAAGTCATGTATCAAATAAAATGTCTGTTCACCCTCTAAACGATAATAATAGCCGAAAGCCATAGTTTCATTGCCCTTTAATGTTATAGTAGTAGTAATAGAAGTAATATTATTAGTAGAAGTAGAAGTAGTGGTAGTGGTAGTGGTAGTGGTAGTGGTAGTGGTAGTGGTAGTAGTAGTAGTAGTAGTAGTAGTAGTAGTAGTAGTAGTAGTAGTAGTAGTAGTAGTAGTAGTAGTAGTAGTAGTAGTAGTAGTAGTAGTCGACTAGTGGTAGTAGTAGTAGTAGTAGTAGTAGTAGTAGTAGTAGTAGTAGTAGTAGTAGTAGTAGTAGTAGTAGTAGTAGTAGTAGTAGTAGTAGTAGTAGCAGTAGTAGAAGTAGTAGTAGTAGAAGTAGAAGAAGAACAAAATTAATCCTCATGCTTAATTGAAAACAATTTAGGAGGGAAATTCCCTATTGGGATAATACATCACACATGCATAAACAATTATCACTTGTAAAGTCCGATTTAGTTTGTATGTATTTCTATTGAAATAATGTCAATGTTTAGACCAGAAAATCATCCGGAAACACTAAATACAAATAGATTAAAGTGCCGCGGACAAGGCAAATAGAGGACGAGTCATACTACGCACGAGACGCGCTGTCTGTACAAACTAATGGTATCCCATTTTAGCAGCACGTTCGTTCCACTGACCCCTACTTAGTAGAGGTAAGTGGTTCGTTCTAGCCTAGTTGACTGTCATGGCGCGGCCCAATGCGGGCGGCTGAGTAATTTTTCCCCGGCCCTCTATATGTCTTGTCCGCGCAACTTTAAATGGATACCTAAGTTTTGGTATAGAGGGCGCTACACAAAATAATTTGTTGTGAAATATTGAAAAACTGAGTATCAAAAGTAAACAGTTTTAATGACAATATAAACTTCATTGTTTTGATCAAATTCGGTTCAGAAATGGCTGAAATATCCATTAACATAACCGTTTCTAATAATTGTGGGGCCCCACAATAAGTCGATAGTTTTAACAAGCCGTTAAAAATAATGTTTTAGAATGCTTCCTCTTTTCAAAAATGTACAAAAATGGCTTTTAAATAGTTGTTGTTTATTTCTCTATCTCATCACTATTTCAACAAAACATCACATACACACTACCATATTTTATTCAAAATGATTGAAACCAATGTGTTTTTAGAAAACGCCTTTTTCAGTTTTAGCGACTCTTTTTAATAACAGGCTGATTACTTAGTCATTTTTTATTTGTGTTCCTTTCGAGCATGGCGGAGTTATAAATATTAGTTTGTAATGTAATGTTGCAGGTTTGCTTACTAAAATTCAGTTCGACCAAAATTGTACTCTCTTTACCAAAACTCAATTAGGCTATCTCTTTATGTGTATAAATAAATAAATGCAGGAATCAATAAACGTATTACCTAATCATTGAATTTAGTCAACTCAAATACCTTCTTGGTTGCTGCTGGGTTAATAGTGAACGTGTCTTGGGTGCCTCCAAAGTTCACCTCCAAGTCTCCAACGTCTGTTCTTTCTCTGACTATCCCCACTTCCCCAACTTTCTGTTAAAATTGTAATAAACGGATGATCATGTTTAGTAAAAATGACTTGTAATACTGACTGCATTTTTGAAGTATAGGGTCGGGGCAATTTACAGAATGGATGGATATATACAGCACTATAGAAAAGTAATTTCATATAGTAGTATAGTCGCCAATACACACACACACACACACACACACACACACACACACACACACGCACGCACGCACGCACGCACGCACGCACGTACTTGCGCTACTACAGGCTGAAGGAGTGCTACTGCAAACTGTTTTTTTTTCATACAATCTTTGCATCGAAAAAAGGCAACCTTCTGAGTGCATGGGAGGGTAGGGGTGTGTCTAGAAAAAAATAATTCCTCAAGTATCACTTATGGGGCACAGTCACAAGATTTTGTCACATAACTCTTTGAAGCTATATACGCCGATTTAAGGCTATTCCTTAATGGGGTCTATGATTTATTCCATACAAGGAAAAAATACCCCACAAGTATATAATTGTACCCACACAAGACCCCACAAGAATGCCGGCGTGAGAACACTCACACACACACACACACACACACACACACACACGCGCACACACACACACACACACACACACACACACAATACATGATTCCGTCCTATAGTAAATTCTGAATAATGAATAAAATGACGCCGTAACTGTCAAACTTTAAAATAAAAACAGGAATTGTTTTCTTACATCGCTGACAGATTCAACCGGAAGTCCATGACGTCGTTGGAGCACCACCAACTCTTCCACTGACACAGTCACTACCACCCTGTCACCGACCGTCATCGAAGACTCATCTTCTCCTACACGATTTTAATAAAATAAAAAAATTGAATATGGTGGCATACCGTATATGACACATGTTGATACCTCTGACATCAGAATATGTCTATTTTAAACCATCACCAGTTAAAGGGGAATTAACCCTTATCCTTTTGACTTACTGGATGTGATGAGAGCATAACTGTTGTCATTTCTAGTCACTTATTTCCTCATGAATATTCCCAATAATGAAAATAATCAATATTGTATGGCCCACTGTCGTCTGCAATCAATGCCAACAGGAGGCGGCCATTTCTTCAACTTCTCGCGGTGAAATGACGTGGCAGGCGGAGAACACAATAGCATTATCGTAACCCGTTATTGTGTTCTCCGCCTGACACGTCATTTCACCGCGAGAAGTTGAAGAAATGGCCGCCTCCTGTTGGCATTGATTGCAGACGACAGTGGGCCATACAATATTGATTATTTTCATTATTGGGAATATTCATGAGGAAACAAGTGACTAGAAATGACAACAGTTATGCTCTCATCACATCCAGTAAGTCAAAAGGATAAGGGTTAATTCCCCTTTAATCAACTTAAGGATATGCTAAAAAGAGTTTACCTAGCTTGGGTAGATGACCAGTGTAGCAACGCCCTCCCGAACCAGGCCTGGTGCAAGACAGCTCCACGCACCCTCCACGACCAACACGTGACTGTGACGTCACATTATTTGAAAAATCCACGCGAACCTGACCAAAATTGTCGATCATTTCTTTCGGAACGTCAGCTGGAAGAACCACCCCAGACGCGCAGCCTGTGGATTAGGATGCCAGGTGTAAGGCATAAAGACTGGAGTTAATAACTTGTAAAACATGCTTCAATTGGTTCATTTGACGTAATTTAAAGCCATGAGTTAGACTTTTGATTAAAGATGGGGTGGATAGCTATACACCTTGTGAGAATATTTTCAATGAGTAACAATTTTTCTAATCATTAGGTAGCTTATATTGCTCATTTTGAGAGATGAGAGCTGAACGTACAAATTACGGCGATTCATTAAACCACGGGCACTTTAATGATACAAAAGATACATATACTGTTTTAGTTCAGTAAATTTAAGATTTATTTAAATGTACAAACCTGGCTTGTTCTGAAACCATGCTGGATAAGGAACGACCACTGCTCCAGGGAAAAGTCCTCTAACGGTCACGTGACTAGATGTGCTACGTGGATGCATCCGGGGTCTGTGACAAATTATACAAAATGTTCAATACATTAAAACCTGCTTTAAAGGGAGAGATCCACTTTTGCAAGCCAAAATTCAAAAGTTGCGAGGTTATTGTCGTATATGAAAGGAAATGTCATTTAATAGCATGCCTGAAGAAATTAGGGCTTGAAATCTCTTTTTCGTGGAGTTATAGACCTAAAACTGAATAAACTGAGGGACGTCGGTTAATTAGGTACATACGTATTTTCGGCCGGTGAGTAAGTTTGAACATATATTTCACGGAGTGCCAGATCGGTATGCATGACCCCTACGTGACCCGCGCTAGCTACGTGACTCGCGCATAAGTACTAATGTGTGAGCGTTTACCAAGCAAAATACCCAAACATCGCTTAAACTGACTACATGTAATTATATATTCTTTCTTTTTGAGATCTTTTTCCGTGACATACGTTAACAAATGTCGGCTTCACAATACCTTTACGAGAATTAGTACTATATTGTTGTAATATTATGCTAAATCAGTTGAACTCCTTTATTGACCGATATATAGTTTAAATGGAGGGACGCATTCGTTTTTCATTCGTAGAATCCAAATTAGAGGGCTGTTCGCTCTGATTTCTTTTTTGCGTGTTACATTGATCCCCATCCGTCAACTGAAAGCTGTTCAGACGTTTTGTAAAAGTGGACCTGTCCCTTTAACGACCACCTGTATACTACTACTACTACTACTACTACTACTACTACTACTACTACTACTACTACTACTAATAATAATAATAATAATAATAATAATACCTACTACTACAGAACTACTACTTATAATAATGATAATAATAATACTAATACGTCAATGACACTGACCCCATTGAGCTCATCTCCGAGGTCACGACTCTCATGAAGACGTGGCCGAGGTCGTGTTTGTCCGCCATGTAGCACTCGGTGCAGAGGTCGATGGCGAAGCATTCTGTGCATCGCCAACGAATTCCCCAGATCTCATCTTCACCGCAACCCTCGCACCAAATTTTACAATGGTTCATACCTAGACATCACCAAAACGAGATGTTGTGTAATAATTAGTTACAAACTATCTTAATTAGATCATCCTTTAATACACCCCAAATCAGATCCTGCATAATAATTCCTAAATTACAAAAGTATTTAAAAATGATGGTTTAAGTAAATTATCCGATGTTACTTTAAGCTACAACGCATTCCTTGGATTTCATCTTGATCTAACTGCAGCCATCGTATCACACCCTGGGATACATAATATTTCTTTTAATTTATAATCTTTCTTCTATGCTACATATCTCCATCACTTCAATAAATTCATTTAATCGCAGACCCTGGAATATTATATAGATTACCCTGGTTTATAACAAAAATAAATAATAATTTGTTGCAAACGTGCCCCTAAAAATCGTCGAGAAATAATTTCTATAAATTAGTGACAGTTGAAAAATTATGTGAAGGTCGTAGTTGATGCATTCAACGAGACCTAAATCAAAATTAATGAGAAGTGTGGATGCATGATTTGAGATATAGTTATTCGGCACTTACATTTGTATTAGATAATGATTGATTGTATATATTAAAAAATATATATATTATCTAAGGAAAATAATGAGAGAGAAAAAAAGTCACCCGTAGGTGTTGTGTCAATGACCCTGAGGTCATACGCCCTCTTGTGGCCGGTTCTGTATAGTCCCTTGGTGCCGTTGTCCCATTGCACGAGCACGGTCCCAGGAGGGCATGCTGGTTGCCAAGAGTCTGTCTGACGTAGCACCGTACCCACGTGACCCTCGCCGCCATCTTGGTCATCGTAGTCCCAGTCAGACCCTCGTATCACACGAATTCCGGGTTTGGGCTTCATTTCATGTTATATACGCTGAGAATAGAGCAGATTGGCTCCAGTAAAGCATAAACGAATCATGCATCTTTCTCATCGTTACACAGGACTATTCTGTATAGAATGTTATTATTAGATCAATTACTAGCCAATTAAATCTCCACATTGAATTCATTTAGACGCTTCTGTTTTCCGTAGGTGCAATTTTGTCGTGAGATAGGGCCTAAGTTTAACCAACGATTGATACACAAGTTTCGTTTGTTTTTGTATACTCTCAAATCGAAAAAAAAAGTAGGGACCAGAATAATTATGTATCAAATGTATCTAATATTTCATTATCATTACATTCTGAGAGAATTTGTGGAAATCATCACCCGTTTGTCCTTTCGCCCAACTCCTAAAGTGGCGTAGCCAGTGTATGGTGAGCCCCCCCCCCCCCCCCCCACACACACACACACACGCACGCGCACAAGCACACCCCCGTTTAGAGACCAATTAATATCAATCGAACTTACCACCATAGCTATAGATCGAAAAACAGCCTGTAAATTCCGCTCCGTAATCGGATATAACTCCATTTAGGTAGTTCAGTTTTGGTATGGAGGGCGCTGCCCGAAATTAATTTTTGGTGAGATAATACACAACTGAGAGTAGAATTGGAAAGTGCATACACTTTTAATGACAGAATAAACTTTATTTGATCACAATCGGTTCAGAAATGGCTGATATATTATATCCTACGCTTACAATTTTTAAAAAAATGTCAAAAGAGGTTTTTAAATAGTTGTTGATGATGTGTCTATTTAATCATTATTTCAACAAAACCATAACATGCATACATTTGTACGAAAAATGGCTGAAACCAATGCTGTTTTAGAAAGCGCCCTTTTGTCTCTTTTTTAATGTTAATAGGCTCTTTACTTCAATAGTCGCTTGTAATTTTCTATACCTTTCGACCATGGTGGAGTTATAACTAATAGTTTGTAATGTTATTGTGCAGGTTTTGGTAACCGTTAAAGCTCAGCCTTACCAAAACTGTACTACCCCTTTAAAGTCCGATATAAAAGTAAACCCCGCTGATGTTAATTCACATCAGCTACACCGGCCTCTCATACCGCCCCCCCCCCCCCCACACACACACACACACACACACACACACACACACACACACACACACACACACACACACACACACACACACACACACACACACACCCGTTTTAGATCTAGTTATAATACGCCTTGTATTGTCACTTTCTGACTACACGTAGGCCATCAATCATGCCCCAGCTACAGAGCTGCTCATAAATGCACAAACTTAGTAATATTTACCCAATCGTAGACTGTAACATCCTAAACAAACAATAAAATACTGTTTAAACTGTGTAAACAGTGGTGAATGGTTGATACAATTATGCATTGTCGTGATCTGATATGTCCACTGACTGCTGACTGATTAATGAATGAACATTTCACGTTAAAAGGATATGGCCGAGTAATGAGTCAAATATAAAGTGATGTTCTCATTGCACTGACTTTGTACACGGTTATGCCTATCCAATGGAGAGTTAAAAATCTGAACACTTCAGTTTGTTTAAGAGAGAGAAATTCGAACAAACCAAAACCTGTCCCATGCTTCCAGTTCTATTGTTCATACGAATACAAGAATTATATGAGAGATCCGTTTTGAGGCTCTGGACAATGTTACTAAATCCCTTTGAATAACCATAATAATTAATGTAATATCACAGACAAAAAACGGATTCACCCCGGTAAACGAGGCAAACTTGCCAATCTCATCATGCTAAGCACACACACACACAAAAAAAAACACACACACACGCACCCACACACACACACACGCACACACGCACACACACACACACACACACATACAGAGTTAATCGAAAATGTGTTTATGAACTTACCTACAAAACTTTGTTGAAGTCATAATCTTATTTAACTTCAAGTCAGTTATTCAGATGTCATGGCTTCATGCATGCAATTGGAATACGACATAATAATGTGGTTCACGCCGCCAGGATCGAACAACAATGATAGCACGCTCAGTATTTTGTGACACCGATGCAAACCAATGTCATACTCGAACAAGTTCCCACAATAAAAAGGAAAACGTGCATAAACAACAAATGGGCGTTGTCAATATTAGACTAGTATCATTGCTTGTTTTAATTTGTTTTCCCTATTTCCTGTGGGGAATCCCAGGCCCATTGCTAAGTTACAATCTGCGATTGCGCTTTTTTGTTTGTCTTTTGCAGCCAAATAATAATGCTGTTAATAAAGGAATCTAGTAACTGTGTTGCCATACTGCAAAAAGGGATAAATGGTTGATATACTGTACTGAGCAAAATGCAAAGTGATATTCACTAAGTCATTGCACTAACTTTGTACACGGTTACGACTATCCAGTGGATAGTTTTAAGGGATATCTGAGTTTTGGTAAGGAGAGTAAAGTTTTGGTCAAACATAATTTTAGTTTTGTGCTACAAAATTATGTATAAGTTCTCTGATAAATCATATTTAAAGGGGCCATGTAATGCGAATACATGTTGACTTCTATTTATCTGTATTAGTGTATACATCAAATATTTGTAAACTGTTTAACCAAAATATGTTTTGTTGATTTTAACATATTTTTACAATTATTTTATCTTTAAAAAAACTCTCTAGAGTGAAATTCTGTATGTGACCTCATCTGTCAATCACAACTCGGTTACTTGTAAGATGAACAATGCACCTTCGCCCAGGCTGAGCGCTTGCTCACAATAGTATCACATCTTTGAATACACTACCAACCCACACAATTTCAATTTTAATAGCAGTTGCTACATGTATGTCAGAAAACCTCAACCATCATAAGGACAAGAAAAGAAGTGATATCACTGGTCAGCTAATGGTGCCGTCACATCGAGCTACGCTTCTGTGCTCTAGGACAATGGCTGATCACAAGCACTGGAATGTATCTGTTCAATGGGGGAATGAATGGAAAGATTATCTCACTTGCTCGAAAAGAAAAAAAAACTCCCATGCATGCACAGACAATACATCCCTGAACAAAAGTCACCCCTACTCTTCTACTACGTTCGTTTTGGGGGTGTTTAAAACGAACGTGGCAATGCCACGATCTAAGCTTTTGTCAGGGAGCCATTGTATGTTCATGCATGAGAGGCTATCCTTTCACGCATGTGCGATAATCCTCCCATTCATTCGTCATTTAACAAAAGACATTTTTATATAAGGCCACTCTAGCTACTCGTTCCTACAATGCTTCGCCTCGCACTTCCAAATTTATGAATAGGGATTAGGAGCGCAGTAGAAGCGTAGCTCGATGTGGCGGTGGTATTATGGTGCCGTCACATCGAGCTACGCTTCTACTGCGCTCTAGGACAATAGCTGATCACAAGCACTGGAATGTATCTGCAAAATGTCTTTTGTTCAATGGGGGAATGAATGGGAAGATTATCTCACTTGCTCGAAAAGAAAACCTCCCATGCATGCACAGACAATACCGCCCTGAACAAAAGTCACCCCTACGCTTCTACTACGTTCGTGGGGGTGTTCAAAACGAAAGTGGCAATGCCACGATCTGAGATTGTATGTTAATGCATGAGAGGCTATCATTTCACGCATGTGCGATAATCCTCCCAATCGTCATCTAACAAAAGACATTTTATAAAAGGCCACTCTAGCTACTCGTTCCTACAATGCTTCGCCTCGCACTTCCAAATTTATGAATGGGGATAAGGAGCGCAGTAGAAGCGTTGCTCGATGTGACGGGGATATTACATTACATTACGCTCCTTATCCCCATTCATACATTTGGAAGTGCGAGGCGAAGCATTGTAGGAACGAGTAGCTATAGTGGCCTTTTATAAATAAAAAAAATATCTTTTGTTCAATAAGGAATGAATGGTAGGATTATCGCACATGCGTGAAAGGATAGCCTCTCATGCATGAACATACAATGGCTCCCTAAACAAAAGCTCAGATCGTGGCATTGCCACGTTCGTTTTGAACACCCCCAAAACGAACGTAGAAGAAGCGTAGGGTGACTATTGTTCAGGGCGGTAGTGTCTGTGCATGCATGGGAGGTTTTCTTTTCGAGCAAGTGAGATAATCTTCCCATTCATTCCTCATTGAACAAAAGACATTTAGCAGATACATTCCAGTGCTTGTGATCAGCTATTGTCCTAGAGCGCAGTAGAAGCGTAGCTCGATGTGACGGCACCATTATATGGACAAGGAGAAGGACAAAAATAATATATGCCCACAATAGCATGCCCTGCATGCTTCCATACAATAGCTTGTCAGTGCCTTTCTTGTCATAATGATGGTTGGGCTTTTCTCACATAGCAACTGCTATTGAAATTGAAAGTGTGTTAGTTGGTAGTGTAATCAATCATGTGATACTATTGTGAGCAGGCGCTCCGCTTTGGTGAAGGTGAATTGTTTATATTATAAGTAACTGAGTTGTGATTGACAGATGAGGTCACAAGCAGAATTTCATTATGGAGACATTTTTTGTGGGCGTTCCCAATTTGAATTTTCAAGTTGATTTCTTGTTTGATTGACTTTTCCATTGAAAAAATATTATTATAATTGGTATCCACGTGACAAATTATCACTGATAGGCTAAAAAATGTTTTCAATGTGATTTCCATGACAGAAAACCTTTAACATTTATTTGAAATGTTTTACAAAACATATGAAAACCAGATGAAGACGTCAGAGAATCCGATCCAATGAAGAAGCTCTTCTTACCAGACCTAGAAGCCCTGAACTTAAAACATCTCACAGTCTCTCTTTATAGTATACAAAATATTAAAGTTCTTTAAAATATGTATTGATTGTTTTACAAATCAGATGAAAAGCAGATGGAGGCGCCAGAGAAAATATACAAAATATTTGGTACAAAATTATCTGTTCACAAGTCGATGTATGCACTATACGTATAGCGTGCATCACACATTGGACCCTACCACTCAAGTGGGGTCTGTTCAGGGGCTACTTATAGTATTGTCTCCTCAGTAATCCAACTGCACCTGACCTATTAAAATTGTATTCATGACAACTGTTAATGGTTTAGAAGACAATGCTTTATCCTGAATACTTCAGGCAATCCTCCCTAAATCCAGGTATTACTGTTTTTATTATTACACACCCCCATTATTGAAAGGGAGTATTAAACCGACCGGTTTGTATTGTCATGATTGGGATAGGCATTCACATGTCAGCTTTAATACCCCCGTCACACCTACTACGCTCCTACTATAATCGCCATTGATAAATTTGGCTAGAGCGACGTTCATATTGTTCTCTATTGTTATCGATCGGACTACACTTGTTCGCCGATCACGCGGCGCTCCCACTGTGAGGGCATGAGAGTAGTACTGTCTCCTAGAACGAGTTGGCAAATTTGTGGGGAATGAATGGGAAGATTAACTCACATTCGTGAAAAGATAAACTCCCATGCATGAACAGACAATAGCTCGCTGAACAAAAGTTCAGATCGTAGGAGTTCTGCGCTCGCTTTGAACACGCCCAAAACAAGCGTAGCGGTTCCACGATCTGAACTTTTGTTCAGGGGGGTATTGTGTGTTCATGCATGGGAGGTTATCTTTTCACGCATTTGACATAATCTTCCCATTCATTCCCCATTGAACAAAAGACATTTTGCCGATCTATTCCAGTGCTTGTGATCAGCTATTGTCCAAGAGCGTAGTAGAAGCGTAGCTCGGTGTGACGGCACCATAAGCTGCAGAGAGCATACAACGCAGTGATGTTTAAACAAACATTGACAATTCCCGCCTTTCATATGCGCACGTGACCCATCGCAAGTTGTTGCAGGTGATCGGACCCATCGTGTGACCAAGGCCTTAGCTTACATTTAACAAGTTGACGTGCCATTATCCATGTTTCGGTTTTCTTTTGGTTCGGTTCTAATTTATAATATATAGTTTCTATAAGTATGTCATTAATCATATTTATAAATTGATCCATTATATTTCCTTATCGAGTCCAGTTTGGAACAATTGTAGTATAGTGGTAACTTTAAAAGGTGAATTAATTTCTCTTACCTATGTTGCCAGATCTGGCATAATTATGCTTTCTGGCATAATTTTGACCCTTTTAGCATCTGGCATTATGCCTGGCATAATTTGACTTTTTAAAGCAAAATTCTGGCATAATTTGACTCCTTTTAGCATAATTCTGGCAGAATTTGGAGAAAAAAAGGTCTCGACAATGATCTCGACCTGAAATTTTTCGAAGATCCTGGTCTCGGCCTCTGAATTTGTGTAAAAATCCTGGTCTCGGCCTCTGAATTTGTGTAAAAATCCTGGTCTCGCCTCGAAAATTTGGGACTGGACCTGGTCTCGGTCTCAAAAACGTTGAAAACTCTCAGTCTCGGCTTTGACAAATTTCTACGACTATCCCCCCCCCCCCCCCTCCCCCGCTTACAGGATTCCCAACCAATGGGTCCTGGTCTAGACCTCGAAAATTTGGGACTGGAGACCTGATCTAGACCTCGAAAGTTTGGGACGGGACCTGGTCTCGGCCTCGAAAATTGTCTACGACTACCCCCCCCCCCCCCCCCCCCCCCCCGCTTACAGGATTTTTCTCAACCAATGGGTCCTGGTCACGGCCTCAAAATTTCCTGGTCTCGGTCTAAAAAGTGACTCTCGGCTCCAGAAGATGGTTTGGCATAATTTTTGGCTAATTTAGCATAATTTTCGCTGCTCCCTAGCATAATAGTATTTTTTTTCGCTGGCCACTGTTTCTTACAAGGCCGGGCCGAGACGCGTCTCGGCCCGGCCTTTTCTTCACTGTAAACGCTCAAAAGGCCAAATGCGGGGCCAAAAGTGGCCGCGCATTTGGCCTCGCTCTGGAGGTAGTCTCGGCCGCGGCCGAGACGCGTCTCGGCCCCGCTTTTCTCACTGTAAACGCACGAAGGGCCAAATGCGGTACCAAATTGGGAAAACAATTCATTGCAAATAACGCGCCTTTGTTCTGTGACCCCGGCGTGCCTCCAAAATAATGGTTTGTTTACTGTGTTTGTTTACATGCAGAGCGCCACTACGACAAGATATTGAAAGGGCGGCCAGGCCCCGCCACTGTAAACGCACCAAAATTGGGGGGCCGAGTACCGCAATTTAAGCAGGGCCGAGACGCGTCTCGGCCCGGCCCTGCACTGTAAACGGGGTCTAAGTAATCATCACAATTACAAATGGATTGATGCAATTTTGTTAATTCGGGAGGAGGGGACTAATGCAACCGGTTGACATTTTGCACTTAATTTACCCCTCATCACCACACCTAGCCAAAATCTTGCAGGTGGCTTAAACTTTGTTCAAACTGTAGATTATTATGTATTTTATCAGATTTGAGCCTTAATATGCATGGGTTTAACATATGTTGGCTTTCAAATTGCCATCTTTTGATTTAGTGATTCTTATCATGGATGTTTGTCTGTAGATAACAGATAATCAAATTTGGATTTAATAACATACACCTACCAAATGAGTTTGGTTCATAATCATACACCATGACAACTCTAAACTGTATAGGCAAAGTAAAAATGCTGCTATATATATATATACAGTGCGAGTAAAAAAAATAAATAAAAAAAAACGAAACCGGACTTTGATAGCTGATAAATCCACAAATATAAAGGTATATATGTTGATATTGGTATCATGAAAAAGCTTGGGAAATTGCCTTTAAAATAATATATCATACACTCTGATCACTTCACACTTCATCGAACGCGACCTAATCATCCAAAGCCATGACAAAAACTACCCGTGACCAAGTTTGCAGTATTCTTGTTTTGTGAATTGTTGCATCTGTTGTTTGATTTTCAAAGATAACTTCATCCTACATGTCCTATTCAGGGGCCTCTGCCTCCAAACAGTGTGGTTGCTGATGGGAGGACAGTGGGGGATCCCATTCCACCCTGATAAACATGAAAAACACTGGCAACCAGCTGGTATTTTGTTTTGATTCACCAAAGGATATTCTTGAAATGTTATTTTGAAAAAAACGGTAGACAGACGCATTCATTCATGATGGAATAAGACAACGGCAAATTTGGACACGGGTAGTTTTTTGCATGACTTTGGATAATAAGGTCGCGTTCGATGAAGCGTAAAGTGATCAAAATGTTTGATATATCATTTTAAAGGCAATTTTCCAAGCTTTAACGTGGTACTATAATATCAACATATATATGTTTAGAATTGTTCAGGCAGTATGGGAGTTTCTTCTCAATTTGTTAACAATAGATGCCCCTTATGGTTGTGAATAATCCCAGACACTTGCCATCCCCAAATGGCAAGTGGGGAGGTCAATTTCTGATTGTCATCATGGCCGTTTTCTTTTTCGTCATAGTTTCACAGCAGCATGATGAGCAGAAAAAAGAAAACTCAGGGATCACAACAAATTTGTAAAAAGATTCAAGAAGAATGTTGGGGAAAGGCATATTAAGATGCTGACTGGAAGATTAAGTCTCACGATTTACTGCCACTATATTTTTACATCCAGTTCATCCATCTTCCATCTGGTTAAAATGTAAATCAATGGAGCCGCGAGCTTTCGAATCTGGCAGATTCTTCTTCAGGCGAACGAAGTTAAGTTGCAAGTTGTCCATCCATCTTGTATACATGTACTTACCAATTCGTACACAATCTTTTCAAATGTTTAGTTTGTCTACACCCATATGGTACACTAATATTTTGACTACTATTTTATACGGCCCATTTGTCTACATCAACTTGGACCACTTAGAGTACATTGACTGGGCTACCTCCCATCTTGTAGAATCTGTACCACGTGCCTACATTAGTATTCATATATTTTGTGTCCCGTTAACTTCTAAGCAAATGTAATCTCAGTGCAGTTTCAACCATTATCATTCAAATAATGGAATATAATATCGTAAATAAAGGAACTAGAGACGATGCCACTTCTTGGATATACCTTGCACACTATTTTCATATCATAGTACTGCTGCATTAGTGCTATACAGAAATATATAGTACTGTGTATATTGAATACAATTATCTAAATAGGAAATTGGTACAGTGGTAGTTCCAACTTTCTCCTTCTTTCTTTCGTTTGAGGCAACTTCAACAACTAAGTAACATCGCGCAAATTGTGTATCCAATGAATTGCGTCGGGGTCCAAGTTGTTAAAGTTGGGGTTTGGGTTAGGTGGGCCGAGGAATGATCAATGTTGAATAAAACATAAAGTCTCAACATCTAGCATGGTTGTACAGGAACTTGTAACGGCCAGGAAGAAACATCGTATTTGTTTCTGGTATAGAACAGCTATATGTTCCCAGTATAAGGAGACTATTTTTGTTGAACATAACATTGACATTACATTATAAAAACACATGAATTGTAGCTAAAAACAAGCATCCATGGTGGAAATACAAACATTGATGAAAATAAAGCTTTGTTTACTCAGGTATAGGAGCCCACGTGAGTCCGATTGGCTTTCGACAGTTATTAATCCAGTAAGTACACACTCTAAATACTATGGTGGCACCTTATTCCCTTGTGTTTCCTAAGAATTAAAGAAAAGTGAGTACAGGTATGGGTAAAGGTGCCTAATTAACAGACAAATCTCAACTTTTTGTCAAACTTTGAATCTCTCCCACATGAGTTCGGCGTAGAGTACACCTTCCATAATTAGCACACATTATGCTACATTCATAGGAAGTATACGAGGAAAGTTTGGACTTAATAGGCCACAAATTGTAGAAGTCATGTAGAAATCTTGGATTTTTCCATCATTGGTGTTTGCATTTTGCATGGGGATGGTTCAACTAAACAGTGAATAAAAACGGAACCGCTGGGAGGAACCCATTCCAATCGGGTTCAACTCCGCGCTTCTAAATTAAAATTGAATTCTAAGTTAGACTTACTATAATTGAAAGCCATTCTTTGATTTGTGACTTTTGTACATTCATATATTTGGTGTACAACATTGAAGTGTGTCTAAAAATATATGTGAGTATTTGGCAAGGACACTTTAGCGACTGAAACTATATTATCATTCTTACCTGGTAATAAATGACTAAGCACGCTCCATTGAAGATATAATTCCGAAATACGTTTAGAGTGAAATTTGATGCAAACTATGTGTTCGACTGCAAACGATTCCAACACTACTAGAGAGTGTTCTAAGAGTGCTATTAAATGAACTTGCAAATGAAATCAAAACCAACAAGAACCCTCGCAATGTGTCACGTCGGAAAGTACCAATACTCAAGTATAACTTTAAATGCATTTAACCTTTTCTATTGTCAAGAAAATTTAATATTAATCATTGAAGTTTACTTCAGTAAAAATCTCAAATTATGTGAAAAAGTTCTTATTTCGGAGACTACAAATTGCTTTCGATAATTTTAAGTTCAATTCAAAATCTGTGTGAAACCCTCCTGGGTCGTCTCCATTAAATAACAGATGGTTCACTAAGGCCGGTTCAAATTGTTTTAACCGTTTGTCAGTTTTGGCAATGGCAAAATAGTAAGTGCTCTCTTTGAATCCATTTTAAAATTGAGCTTAAAGCTACGTATTATAATACAGGGGCCGCGGAACCGGGTTGGGGGGGGGGGGGGGGGGGTAGGGGCTTGGGGGCTGCAGCCCCCCATTTTTTTTTTGGCTTAAAACAATAAAATACATAACATAAAATAACAATTATTATAACAATTAAAATGTGGTCAGCCCTCCACTTTCGAACCCTTTCCGCGGCCCCTGCAATACATACCTTTCTTATCAAAGTGAGAACTTTCTTCTGGCTAAAGAGTTCGGGGCACGGTCCCCCAATATCCTTGTTCCGCTGTTGTATGAAAGACCTTTAGCTTACATTTAACAAGTTGACGTGCCATTATCCATGTTTCGGTTTTAGTTCGGTTCTAATTTATAATGCATTTTTTCTATAAGTATGTCAGTTATCATATAAATTGATCCATTCTATTTCCTTTTCGAGTCCAGTTCGGACAATTGTAGCCATAGGAATGCACTGTGCATTATAATGCGCTATACAAATTTAGTGAGTGCATGGTTACTTCAAAAGGTTAATTAATTTTCGGCTACCATTTTAAATACAAATGTAAGGTTTACCGAACCTCTTATAAGTTATATAAATGAAGATCAATTTCTTACTCATGTCTCGATCATCATGCTCAGTCTTTGTAGGTAGTCCACCTTTGGGTTATCTTATATTTCCATTGAAGAATAACAGTAGCTCTACCCACACTGATCTTGTGAAAAGATTCTTTTCTTTTTACATCTTAAAGGGATAGTTGAGTTTTGGTATAGAGGGCGCTACACAAAATAATTTTGTGTGAGATAATGAAAAACTGGGTGTCAATTTCGAAAGAGCATACAATTTTAATGACAGAATAAACTTTATTTGATCAAAATCGGTTCACAAATGGCTGAAATATCCATAAACATAACCATTTGTAATAATTGCGGGGCCCCACATTTATTCAATAATTTTGAACCAACCGTTAATTTTTTGTTTTAAATGCTTCCTCTTTTCAAAAATGTACAAAAGAGGTTTCTAAACAGTTGTTGATTATCTCTCTATCTAATCACTATTTCAACAAAACATCACATGCACAATATTTTATTTAAAATGGATGAAACTGATGAGTGATATTGTATTTCTGTGGATGAGTGTTTAGAGAGCGCCCTCTTGAGTTTTAAGGGCTCTTTTGTAATGATAACAGGCTTTTTACTTAGTCATTTGTAATTTGTTATTCCTTTCGAGCATGGTGGAGTTATAACTATAAGTTTGTAATGTAATAGTGCAGGTTTTGGTTACAAAAATTAAGCTTGACCAAAACTGTACTCTCTTTTACCAAAACTCAACTATCCCTTTAAAATCTCGAAGCGTCGACTGAGAATCTTTATCAGGGTGGGGGGGGGGGGGGGTATTTTATAAAGCTTCTAAGTAAAAATTGAATTCTTAGTTCAGACGTACAATAATGGAAAGCCATTATTAGCTGATACGGATATCATACGTATCACCTCTTGTTTTCGTATAGATTTGTTTTATTAGGTGATACGCATACCATATACGTATCACCTTATTGATTTCGTCAAGATTTTAATTATTATGTATTTATTCTCAAATTTTGTCCGTCGCAGATCTCAATAACGGCTGAACTTCACATGATATATCATCGTCTGACTTAGTGAAGATAGGTAAAATAGGTCAGTTTTCCAATTCAATAAATCATGTATTTTGTTTCCGTCTCGGGTTTCTATTTCATAGCGGGCATTATTGTTATGATATTAGTATTGTTACGTGTATTATGCAGCTATACAAATGTGTATTTGCGAGTCAATATCAGACGATATAACCCATCCATGGAGCTGAATATTCCAGGGGGTCATAGTCTCTCAACGTTATAATTTATTCTTTCATAATAATTACAGAACGTTATACAATATTTATATAGCTTGTTTTAATATAGGTTCTCTGTTTTATAGCCACTTATTATATTGGTGTTAAATTAGTATCTTAAATGAACTGAAACATTATATTGAATAGAATTGATTTATTATAATTGAATAATAAAATAGTCTATTATATTTGCATTAAATTTTATTACCACTCCTTTTGTAATGTTTTTCATCTTTTTAAAATGTATATAAGTATTTTGAACTGTGTTAATTGTGCTTTGTCGCATATATATTTTAATTGTATATTGTAACATTACAGTTTTAATCTATGGATTTGTTTTATGATTCTTATTTGCAATAAAACCGAACTTGAATTGAGTCCTGTTAAGATATGTTTATAGTACAACATACATCCTTGATTGCTAACTGCCTAACGTAAGTACACAAATACATGTGTATTGTACAATTTTGGGTGAGTTTTGACAAAAATAAAATGTTGAAACTTAGGTCAATATTCATGAAACCACCTAGATTAGTCTCATGCTAAGTCTATTTTGGATGATGAGGGTAAGTAAACAGCAAATAGTTTTCTTAGTTGCCAGCTATGTTCATTTGATGCCTACTACAAAGTTAACTAATTGAAAAAATCAATTAATTTCAATTCACATTTATTTGGCATTCATAAAATATACATGTACATGCCAGGGTTGCTATAAAGTAGTTACAGGGTTGCTCCAAAACAAAAAGTATCAAAACTTGAATGACAATATAAACACATTCGTTTATACAATGCAGATTTGTGGATTCAGTAAGTTTCGAGTATTGCTTGTTTCTCTTGAGTTTAAACAAAATTGTAATTCCTTTCACCATTCAACAAATTGTTCGGTGAGTTCCACGACTAGAAGGACAATTTCTTGTATATAAGTTTCTTTCACCCTAAATCAAAATGATAAGACAATGCATGAAACTATGTAGCAGGGGTTTTATGAACAATGTGTCTAGAGTCTAGAGCCACATATAATAGCTTGGAATAACAATTGCACAATCACTTAACCCTAATAAGGCCGGGGGGCCATAATGCCCCCCCCCCCCCCCCCCCTCCGCGATTTTTTTTGTATTGCTCCGAAACGCGGCAAGATGACGCGCCGCTGCTTGGTGACTTTCTTCTTTTGGGTCTTGCGCATATTTTAAAACAACAATTTTGAAAATTGGACCTACCGTTACAAAGTCACGTGACCTTTTGTCTATGCATGTCAGCCCCCAAATCGCTCAATTTCGTGATTTGTGTACAAAACATGGAAATATCAGTTTTCGTAAAAGGAGGTATATCATTGGTTATTTGGTCTTGTTTACATTTTATATGTTTGTTTTGGGGTTCAAAATAGTTGAATTATAGTTAGAAATAAAATAAACAACAAAAAAATAAAATACATAAGTTAAAAAAAACAAGGAAATACATAAGAAATTATAAAAGCAATAGAAAATTAAAATCACCATTGTATTCTATACACTTCACTTATCATGCGTGCAAATTTTCACGGCCGAGATCTTAAGGGGAGCCATAATGCCCCCCCCCCCCCTTTTTAGGGTTAAATAATCCTACCGTAAATTAGTTCATTGTAAATATTTTTTCTTCTTCTTCTACTTTGTTGTCCATTAAGTCATGTGTGCACATTTCACGTTAAATGGATGATAATAGCCGAATAATGAGTGTAACTGTAAAGTGATATTCGCAGACTGATTGCTCTGACTTTGTACACAGTTACAACTTTCCAGTGGATAATCAATAATCTGAACACTGCAATCGTAAATATCTGTTTAAAGAAACGGAAATTCTCAAAAACAATATGAATACAACAAGGTGAGAGAGTTCTTAGTAAGTATTGTAGATTTTGATTATATTAGTAAATTAGATCCCTTCAAAGGGCCCTAGTATACTGCATAGATGTTTTACGCTTCGTACTGATTTGGGCGTTGAGTGTGGTTGAGTGTTGATATAAAGTTAACAATTTGTTGTTTATTGGTTTTTATTTCTCCTGTTTTCCGTTGATCATAATTTGTTCTTGAATCGATTGGGTGAGTGGTACATACACGGGATTATTATACTTATAGGCTCCGTATAAGCTTGGCTTGTTAGAGCTCTTTTGAGTAGTGTGCCGCGGGATTTCACATCCTTAAACTGCTGGTGAACAGAGCAACAAGACCAAGCTTTGTAATTGTTAGGATTGTCCAGTAATGTCGTGTTTGTGCCACAGAACTTAGTCGACCAAGTCAATTTATTGATTATATTAATTTAATGTCATAGGGTACCCCTAATATAGTCACAATCAGCAACTCAATTTATTGTTATTATTCATTATTAGGTCTGAATATAGTAACATTGTTTTTTGTGACTTGAATTTACTTAACTAATATAATAATATAGTTACAATCAGCAACTCAATTTATTAGTAGTATTGAATATCGCATCACACATAACAATATTGACATTAAAAATGGAGGCATTTAAATTTTCCTATGGAATGTTTGTGATTTTCTTCAGTCTTCTCAATATTGTGTCACCATACGACACTGGTGCAACATTGAAATCTACTCTAGAACCCGGCATAGTCTTGGAACCCTCAACAAGCTTCTTCACATACTGGATTAGACAAGCTGGTCTCAACTACAAACATGAAGCTTTAACCCGATCCACTCACGATAGAATCACAGATCGACGCATAGAAAATACAAAAATATTTTCTTCATTGAAGCTTCAATACCCACGCCTCGACATTAACATCAAGGAGAGAAATCATGCATACTTCACAGTCCTACTTTTGCTTGCAGGAGACACGGAACTGAACCCGGGCCCTCGTTCAGTCAAGTACCCCTGTTTGATATGCAAGAAACCAGCAAAAGGGGACCAGCAGTGCCTACAGTGTGATACATGCGATGGTTGGTATCACACAGAGTGTATGAACATGCCCAAGCAGATTTATGATACTTATGCAAATACTAGCATGACATGGATATGCTGTCATTGTGGACTACCAAATGTAAGTTCATCCCTGTTCAACAGCTCAAGTGTCACTTCAACCGCCAACCAATTTAGCAGCCTGAGTGACACATTGGGAGATACTCCAAACAACTTTATGGATGATACAGCCCTCCCTGAGCCTGATGGAAACAACATTCACATAGGCTCACCATCCGCCACTTCAACACCTAGAAGGAAACTGGGCGCCCAACGTGCATCTACTCAACAACGACAACGCACCAAGAACCTGAAATGCCTACTGATAAACTGTGATGGCATTTGTAACAAACTTCCACACTTGGAAGTGATGATTGAAAGCCACAAACCAGATGTTATAATAGGTACTGAATCCCACCTAAAACCTGACATCATGACTGCTGAGATCACTCCACGTGGATTCACAACATTTAGGAAGGATAGAATACATGCCAGAAAGGGAGGAGTGTTTATCATGATCAAAGATGACCTCGTTGCAACGGAATGTAACCTCGTTGAAGGTGAAGCAGAAGTCTTATACATAGAACTGAATATCCAAGGATTCAAACGGCTAGTTATAGGCTCGTTCTATCGACCACCAAAGTCTGACCCTACAAATCTTCAGGAACTTGAAAGGTCACTAGCTAACATGTATGCTAGATTCAAAGAGACCGTTGTTATTCTGGGGGGCGACTTCAATCTGGCAGACATTGATTGGACTAACAGAGTGGTAAAACCATACGCTACAGAAGCAACAAAATGCGCCCTGCTACTAGATATCTGCAATGACTTTTTCCTTGATCAACTGGTTACTGAGCCGACTAGAATATCTGGAAATACAAAGAACATCTTAGACTTGGTTCTAACAAGTCACCCTGGTCACATCACCAACTGTGAAGTCACAGCAGGCATTAGCGACCATGATGCAGTTACTTTCCTGCTCAACTCTACGCCAAAGCGGACAAAGAAGATGCCAAGGAAAATCTACCTCTTCAGTAAAGCTAATATCCCCAATCTGCAGTCTGCAATCGATACATGGCAGCAGGACTTTCTCAGCAGCAATCCTGGTTCTAGATCAGTACAGGAAAACTGGGACATCTTTAAATCTAAGATCACGCTCTTCATGGAAAATCATATTCCATCAAAGATGTCAAAACCCAATAACTCAAGTCCATGGATTACCAATCAGATAAGGAAGAAGATTAAAAGGAAACAGAAACTCTACAATAAGGCCAAGCAATCGGGAGATTGGGGACCATTCCGGGACTATCAAAAGTCACTGCGGAAGGAAATAAGACACAACTACTGGTCTTACCAAAGCAACATGTTTACTGGTTCAGACAAAGCCGACAAAGCCTTCTGGAAGTTCATAAGATCAAAAAAGCAAGATCCAGCGGGCATTTCTCCACTCAAGCATGATGAAAAAGTAGTCTTTGACGCCACAAGAAAGGCGAAGGTATTTAATCAACAATTCCAGTCGGTGTTCACAGCTGAAGATACAACAGTTCTACCCAATCTTGGAGAATCCAACGTCCCTACGATGGAGAACATTTCTATCACACCAAATGGAGTCCAGAAGCTTTTAGAGGCCATCAAGACTGATAAAGCTACTGGTCCAGATGGAATCCCAGGCCAATTTCTGAAGAGTTTCGCCAAGGATCTAGCACCAGTTTTGTGTTTCATCTTCCAGCAGTCACTGAACACTGGACAAGTACCATCAGACTGGCGCCTGGCGAACATCACACCAATTTTTAAAAAGGGAGACAAAAGCACCCCTTCAAACTATCGTCCTGTTTCCGTAACATCGATATGCAGTAAGTTGATAGAACATATCATCTTCAGTCAGATAATGCACCACTACGATACCAACAACGTACTACACGACTCTCAACATGGTTTCCGAGCAGGCCGCTCATGTGAGACCCAGTTAATTATGACAGCCGAAGATCTGGCACGTTCACTGGACCAAAAAGACCAGGTTGATGCGATTGCTCTGGATTTTTCGAAAGCTTTCGACCGTGTCCCCCATGAGCGCCTCTTACTCAAACTCAGACACTACGGCATCCGAGGCGAACTACAGCAATGGATCAGATCATTCCTCACAGACCGATCCCAGCGGGTGGTTGTAGATGGACAAGCATCTGACACGATCCATGTGTCATCTGGTGTTCCCCAAGGAACGGTACTGGGCCCCCTATTGTTCATCACATTTATAAATGACATCTCCCATGGTATCACGTCCAAGCTAAGGCTGTTTGCAGATGACTGTCTCATATACAATCCTATTCATGACATCTCGGACCACCATGCGCTTCAGCGGGACCTTGACCGCCTTCATCAATGGTCTCTTACCTGGCAGATGAAATTCAACACAGAGAAATGTCATCTTCTACGGTTCTCACTCCGCCGAAACAACATTGAAGGCAATTACCTACTGGGCAATACTCAACTTACAGCAGTTCAAAACTACAAATACCTGGGTCTTACTTTTTCTCACAACCTATCCTGGCAAAAACACATTGATGGAATTGCATCGAAATCCAACCAAATGCTCGGGCTTATCAATAGGAATCTACGACGCTCTTCCCAGAAGATCCGACAACAAGCCTTCTTCTCCCTGGTTAGACCTCGCTTGGAATATTGTGCAACAGTCTGGAATCCATCTACAAAGAAGAGCATCTCAAAGATTGAAGCTGTACAGAGGCGAGCAGCAAGATTCGTTCTTCAACAATACCGCCATTCTGAGAGTGTGTCTGCTATGATTCAACAACTTCAATGGACTACACTGGAAAGACGCAGACACATCTCCTGCCTTAGCCTCCTCTACAAAATTCAGAATGGCATGGTAGCAATTACACCTGACCAACTCCTCACACCAATGGCCCCAAGCATCACCAGACAATACCACCCAAATAAGCTCAAGCATATACATACTCGAACTCAGCTTTACCAGAACTCCTACTTCCCACAAACTGTAACAGCATGGAATGCGCTCCCCAATAATATCTTGGCTTCTACATCACTAGGAGCCTTTGCGGGAGCAGTTGCCTCAATCGGCAATTAATGGGATACCTCACCGGTTCCCCTCGACTCTACGTCCTGACTGATGGACCCTGTCGAGTACCCAAGTAGAAGTAGAAGTAGAAGTAAATACGGTTCATTTCCTGTGGATATTTTACTTCAAACAAGCAGTACAGGGCTACGTTTTGTAATGAAACAGTGTAAAATGACAGTTGACTTCTTTTTAAAGTGCATTGAGCTGGAATTTATTTACCATACATTATTTACTACATAACAGTTATAGAAAAATGACAGTTTACACATTATATTTGGTTTAAAGATCTAGTAATGATGGAATCTCTGATTGTCGAGGTAAGTCCTTTCATAATTCTCTACATGAGATTAATTTTCATAACTTATTGCAAGATTGAAATCATTGAATCAAACCTTTAGGAAAGTATGTGTTATAGACTCTTTCAATAGGTGTCGCCTGCCTCCAATCGCAACTTTTCTCGTTTCACCGAGGTGGTCACTATATATAGGTTTGACCGTAGGATAGGGATACGGATATCGTCCTATATAATTAACCTATTATTCATACGCTACACAAAATAATGTTTTTGTGAGATAATGAAAAACTGAGTGTCAGATATGAAAGAGAATACCATTTTAATAAAAGAATAAACTTTATTTGATCAAATTCGGTTCCGAAACGGCTGAAATATCCATAAACATAACCATTTGTAATAAATATGGGGCCCCACAAGTATTCAATAATTTTAAAACAGCAGTTAAAATTTGTTTTAAAATGCTTCCACTTTTCAAAAATGTTAAAAAGAGGTTTTTAGATAGTTGTTGAATATCTCTCCATCTATTTACTATTTCAACAAAAAATCACATGTACAATATTTTATTTTAAATGGTTTAAACAAATTCATTTTTTGAAAGCGCCCTCTTTAATTTTAAACAGCTATTTTTTAATGATGGCTTTTTACTTAGTCGTTTGTAATTTTTGTTTTATTCCTTTCGAACGTGGTGAGTTAATGTAATGGTGCAGGTTTCGCTTCCTAAAATTCAGTTTGACCAAAAATGTACTCTCTTTATACCAAAACTCAACTGTCCCTTTAAATATATGTAAGTCATCTTTATCTATCAAATTAAAGAAGTTACAAAGTAAACACAAGTCTATGGAAAATATAACAAATGCATCTGAATGCTTTGCCTTTGGCAGGAAGCAATATCAAAAGTAGCACAGACTTAAAGGTAAATATTAAAACATAAACATACAATAGTATTATACATAGACCTTAAAGTGTCACATATTTCTGAAAAAGGGTGCATTTGTCACGCTCAACACATCACGGAATGATTATACAACCAAACTAAGGGGGTAAATTAGGTATATAATTAAAAGGTAACTATGTATAAGGGTGATTTTGATGCTGATGGTTGGCGCCAAGTGTGCCTATACAGATATAGTGTGTCTAATGAATGGTACAGTTGGAAAATATAAAGGCATGAAGCTAATTCGAAAAATATACATATTTGATGTCATATTAAAGAAAAATAATCGGGTTTCCTGATGGTTTTTAATTCAGCTTAATTAGACGTGTCAGTTGTGAGATATGGTCGTTTGTTTGCAAAACATCAACATCCACTTTGTGCCATACGTTCGGTGCATTACATAACTTACCAAAATGTAATTATTTTTCGAGCAAAAAAAGCAAGGTCAATTTGGAAGAACTCTATCCAGAAAACTTGCTTTTTAGGGAGATCTTGTCATATTTAATCATCGTTAACCCTTCCAACATTAGCAGTAACAATTATAATTGTACTCTAGCCATTATTGCATCGTTATTATACCATAATAATTAGTGAGAATACTAATGTGTGCAACGAATGTCCGTCGCCATTTTCAGTGCAAATACGCAAATTGGCACAAATTGGGTTTTTGTATATTTGTATACAATCGGACATATTTCGAGATCCGCTGATGGGAAATATGTCATACAAGGAGCATCTGAAAACACAAATCTTCCCCTTTAGTATGGTACCAAATAACCTAAAGATTTTGTATATTATCATATTTTAATCATTTTATTTTCCTGAATGTACCATTCTTTTTGAGACATACTACGTGCATTTGTTCAAAGTCTCTTGTATAAACATCCATAATATAAACCAGAATGGATAATACATCAATTATTGTAATTATCACTTAGAAGGAAAATAAGTAACCAAAATACAAAACATGTGCCTAGACTATTACAAGTACAATGTTGCATAATATATTTGTTAATCCAATGGCGTAGCGTGGTTGGACTGGTGGACACACGCACATTTTTGGGGGAGCACACCTCATGTTTTTCTTCACTTTTTTCAGAAAGATTTCTCCTCATGTTTGTTATTTTTTTTTGTCAAATTGTTGGCATGAACCCGTTCCCACTTCCCTCCCCCTTAGCTACGCCACTGTGATAATTTGTGTACAAACGGTCAATAACAACGACAAGTATAGATACATGTGCTATCAATAGTTATATAATATCATGACATCAGCTTTGAATTGTATACACTGTAATAATTTACAATACTTAACAAAAAGGTAACTGAACAAAAATGAAATACGATAATGTGGTAACCGGAGTGGTAAGGACAGACTTTATAGTGCAAAAAGGTGAAATTGGTGAAATTGTTAATAACAAGTATGTGTACAGAGAAGTAGGCTAGAACAAGGGATACAACAAATCTAATTAACCAACATGATTTCATAAGACTGTTAAAGGGATAGTACAGTTGTTGGTTAAACAGAATCATAGTAATACAAACTTGCAAATTATCATTAAAACTAACAGTTAAAGTTTAAAGGGATCTAGTAACTTTGTTGACAAGTGCAAAAAGTGGTGCGTGGTTGATAACATGTGTATTGGTGTGATCTGCTAATGTCCAGATAGTAATGTGTGAAAATGTCAAGTTAATTGGAGGTTATTTGGCCGAGAAATTAGCGAAAATGCAAAATTATATTCACTTACTCATTGCACTTGCTTTTTACACTGCTGAAAAGGTCCCGTAGATAAATTCATATCTGAACAGTTCAATAGTAAATATCTTTTGAACGAAATGAAAATTTGATAAACTTAAACCTGTCCCAAGCTTTTATTGTTAATACGAACAAAACAAGGTATGAAGGAACCGCTAGAATTCCAATTGTATTTTGAGAATTTGGACAATGTTACTAAGCTTGAATGGTAATAAAAAATATGCACGGTTAAGTTACAGGGCTATTTTCATTCACAAAACAGCTGTTTACACAAGAGGGCGCTCTCCAGACACTTCAAATTTCAACAATCAACAAATGTGAATGTGGTGTTTATTTATAATAATTATTCAATAGAGAGATCACCCAAAACAATTTAAAAACCATTTTGGTATATATGCAAGTGTTTAGCATTTCAACAAAGAAGAAATTATTGAGAAAAAAATGTACCCTCACATGTATTACAATCTGATATACTAATGGATATGTCAGCTGTTTCTGAACCAATTTTGATGAAATTAAACTTGATTCTGTCATTAAAAAATTCTTGAAACGCTCTCTATACCAAGACTGAACTACCCCTTTAACAAAAACGTACTATGTCACCAATAATCGTTGATATTCATAAAGTATGGACACTTACATGGTCATTTACGTGGATACCAGACATTACATGATTACAATGTGACATACAAAACTGGTATGCCAATCACGTGACCGTGTTTAGCCAATTACTAAGTCAGATGATATTATGGAAGGTTACATGTCGGCCATAGCAGGAGAGGTATATAAATGATATGTATAAACATGTATAGCTAGGAGTGGCTGCGAGCCCGAACAATGTTGGACAATTAGTTACTGAATGGTCGTGACCATAATTATAGCTATGAAATTGTTGTAATCCAAGTATGGATCATAAACTTATATTGTCATGACGGTGGCCCCGTGATTTTGTAATTATGTTCCGTCATCCCTCCGTCAGTCAGTGATCGGCCATCCCTCCGCCAGACGTGTGCATGCTGAAATAGCGATTCAGTCGCTATGAAGATATGATTTCCACTTACTTGGCATTAACCCCAAAAAGCTGAAAGAGAATTAAAATATTACATTCAGGTTATAATATATACATTATTTTTAACATTATCATTATTATCGGAAATAATATCGCTAGTGATATTCGTTTGTCTCGCAATGTATGGTCAAACATACATTGCGAGACAAACGAATATCACTAGCGATATTATTTCCGATACTATATCCGCAATGGATTATATATTTACTATTATCATTATTATTATCATTATATAATACATACTTGCAAATGATAATCGCAGTTTAGGCCCAATATCATTTCAAAAATCTTTTCGGGGAGTATATACCCATAAAGTGACCACTTTCAAATTTAGCACAAATACAGCAAACATTACTATGCATGATAATGTGTGGGTACAATTTATCAAATTGCTAATCTGTAAACTTGTATCAAAGTGAGATTTTTAAATTCAAGTTGTTTGTAGATTTGATATGAAAGCCCATTTGCAAATTTAAGCCACACAAATATTTTTTAAAAGAGACACATCAAAACATTGTGTCTTAGTCCTGTTATTGCTTGTTGTTTTTGCGCAATTTTCCTTGAGTGGCAAGCTCGCATCTTTTCACAAAACAATACACGCAATTTATGCCATAGACCTTTGAAATCCCTGGTAATCAGAGTGATATAACATACAAACAAAAATACTTGTGAGAGTTGATGAAAACTTATTGCTAATGCTAATGATTTCAGGAAAGTTGTTTAGAAAAAACTAAAACTTCACTCGGTAACTAAATGAATAACAACAATGAAAAAAAATCAAGTATCTCTTCAGTTTTTGACAAACATGGAACATGCAACATGGAGTGCTCAAGCGCTCGAATCATATATACTCCGCAAAAAAAGAAACTGGACACTTGTATGAGACCAAATATTTCGTATTCATTAACGATAAAATATATGATATTGTATATCAAATTAAAGATAAAATTACCCTCTTCAATATTCGCATGAAATCCAGATGAAATCATTCATGCATGACATGTCACGGTCAATTAACCACACCAAGGTCTGTTTTCAAAAATAGCAAAAGTGGAACATCCACTCAACCATATAAATGTTGATAAGCATAATATAAAACGCTATATTCATGAGATGGCATAATTTTTCATTACAAATGTGATCTTTTCTATCTTCATCTCAATAAAAATTATAAATGAAGACAAATTGTGAACGTAATAGGTGTTATTTTCATCCAAAAGTAACAAAATGGGGAATTCCATGGCAAAGCTTTATTAGTCAAAACCACAGTTTGTGCCATTATTTCAGCATGAAAATGGTATAAATTCTTCTCAAGAATTATACCGTAGTCCAAATATCTTCAAAAGCTGAAGTCACCCTTGGTCAAACAGTTGGGCAGTCTTTAACGTTACATTTCTCTAGGAAAATATGGTTAAAATTGCAGGGGACACATGAAATAGACAAGCTTCATGCCTGTAATACAGACCAGTATGATAGTGCTCTCATAACCTGGCCCTGTTTTATTGACAAATTTGTATTTCCATAGTCAATGTCATAATTGACTTGCCCCGCTCATCTTGTTTTAAGTAAAACGCTTACTATCACTTCAGTCGAATAGTGTGGTCCTCCATTGTTTTGCTATTTTTGAAAACAGACCTTGCTAGTGTTAATTGACCATGGCATTTCATGCATGAACGATTACACCTTTAAGTTATACCCTGCATGTAGAGGACTAAATTCCCTTTAATTTGATATATGATCATGTACACTTTATCGTACATTAATATGAAATATTTCAACTTAAACAAGTGTCCAGTTTCTTTTTTTGCGGAGTATATATACCTACATTTTCCTAATAAGATTTTACAAAAAGTCACCAAATTTGGTGAAAACCGAACGAAATCTGAGGAAGCGGTTTCCCAGATTGATATCAATTACTATAATTACAA
The DNA here is from genome assembly GCA_037951105.1 of Echinarachnius parma. Lineage (NCBI taxonomy): Eukaryota > Metazoa > Echinodermata > Echinoidea > Clypeasteroida > Echinarachniidae > Echinarachnius > Echinarachnius parma. Next base: position 118,074 of record JBAMJV010007093.1, on the reverse strand, counting down.
CTAAATAACAGCATGAAACTTACGCTGGTCCAGTAGAAACATAGAAGGGAGCATTATCGTCATGATCACCATCCGTCTTGCTGACGATGAAGAAAGATCTTGCCTGATTTTCGCAGAAAGCGATGGGTCGTCCCCTTCGACCTTCTTCGTCTTTGTAGAGAGTTAACTTCACCCTTCCGCGAGGCATGTAGAATCTTGCAGCACTATCACTGAGAATTTCTGTCGTTTTTTTACCAAATTTTTTATCGGTCTTATGAGATAATTCTACATGCACCGTCTCGCCAGCATCATTCGCGACGATCGTTTGCGTGGTGCCCATGTTGCCAGCTCTGAGTAGAGTGAATGAAGAGTGGTAATGTCATGTGTGTGTGATCATTCGAGTTTGAATCGTGATAATTGTGCGTGAAAATGTTACCAAGTATCTAATTGCCACGTTGTTGCAATAAACCAATTACAACGTTAAATAACTGGACTCAAGAGGGCCGTGTTTATTGTCTCTATTGATTAAACAAAAATTAATAAAAACTTATCACACCAATAACAAGAAAAATATCCCTCCCCGAGCAAATTTGTCCATACGTTCACGTCACGTACGAAACTGCCAATGACATCTAACCCCTCAATACAATATCAATACGCTAATAACCTTTGCTGAGCGGGAAGCTCCTCATAGATTTGATGATGTGGAATTGGTCATTGCGAGCTCAAAGTCAACTACGTGTGGACTTGATCCCCTTCCCACTGATCTGCTCAAAAAAATGTACAGAGGAACTGGCTCCAGTCATCACCAACACAGTCACCTCAACAATGAAAGATGGATATTTCCCAGAAACACTCAAACATGCGCACATTACTCCACTGTTGAAGGCAAACAAACTTGATCAGGATGAGTTAAAGAATTATAGACCAATTGCTCATCTGAAGTTCATTGGAAAAATAATTGAAAGACTGATTGTTGTTCAACTTCAAAACATATCTGATGAACAACAACTTGTTTGCTAGCGCCCAATCTGCATACAGACCGAATCACAGCTGTGAGACCGCATTTGTTCGAGTCGTCAACGATGTTCTGCTGGCTCTGGATAGAGGAGATGAGGCGATCCTTCTTCTCCTGGACTATTCAGCGGCCCTTGATACTATAAATCAAGAGAACTTATTGTTACGGCTAGGAAAAAGATATGGAATATGTGGTAATGCATTGAAATTGATAAGCTCCTATTTGGAAAATAGAACTCAGTGTGTAGTCATTGGTGACTCTAAGTCAGATGTTCATTCAAATTTGTATGGCGTCCCTCAAGGGTCTGTGATAGGTCCACTTGCCTACAGTCTGTACTCTGCCCCAAATACAAGATATCATTGTTCAACATGGGTCGAACTGTATGATGTATGCAGATGACACTCAAGTTTATGTATGCATAATGAAAGGTACTCAATTAGATGCAATTTCTAGGTTACAAGCTTGTATTCACGATGTAAAGAACTGGTCCCTTCAAAATGATTTGAAATTAAATGCTAAGTAGATTCAGGCAATGTCAATTAATTGATAATGTAACTCTTGATGAAACAGTGGTTAAAACTGCTGCAGATTCTGTGAGAGACTAATGCCCGGCGCAGACAGAGCCGACTCGACTGGTTGTCATTCCGATCGGCTCAGTTTTCAATGCCTCGCGACACACATTTTGCCAGTCGAGAGACAGTCGGATGCCAGTTGGGGCCGATTCAACGCGATAAATCTGCTCCGACCGACCGGGCCCAACTCTAGCCTGATTTAAACCAGTCGGATCGGGTCGAGTCGGCTCTGTCTGCGCCGGGCTTTAGGTGTCCAATTAGATAAACATCTTACAATGAATACACATGTGAATAATGTATGTAAATCTGCCTCACTAGCATTGTACAAGATAGGCACAGTTCGGCCATGGGGCCATTTTTGTCAAAAGAGGCCACCGAGAGACTTGTCCATGCACACGTGATGTCACGAATTGACTATTGTAACAGTGTACCGTATGTCCCCCAAAAAATTACAATCAGACTTTCTGCAACGATAACTTTAAAGATAATAGATCAATCATAATGATATTTCAGGGTATTAAACTATCACTTATTATCTACATCTTTCAGAAAAATCTATTCGATTTTCTTCAGTGGTCATGGAGAATGGGGATCTTTGTAAAATAATGTCATGGGTCCGTTTCTTCCAAGTTTGACACTTGGATGCTCTTGGCACCCATATGAATATAATTTTGCTCACAACTGTCAGGGCAACTAACAAATTAATTCAAATTCTGTGCATACCTTTATATCAATGGTGTGTACTCGTGTGAGGTTTTGTTGTTGAAAGATGTATTGATCTCTCAGAAAAAAAGATCAGAGAAAGCCATAAAAAAAAACCTAACCCTAACCTTACCAATCTTTGCAAAACTCTTTATGATTCCCCTTTACTTCATTTCATTCATTGTTTATTTCGTTAGTTAAACAATTAAAGGAAACCAGCAGTCACTTTCTCAAAAGATATGTTTGTGCGAGAACATAATGAACAACTTCGTATTTGTAAGGCGGAAACACAATGGACAACGCGTCTTCTTTCAAAACCTGGAGGGAAGGGACATCTGACATGATTTACCAAGATCCCCATTATCCATTACCACTGAAGCAAATCGAATAGGATTTCTGCAAGATGTAGGAAACTAATAAGTTATAGTTATGATTGATCTACTATCTTTAAAGTTATCGTTGCAGGAAGTCCGATTGTAATTTTTGTTGGGACATACGGTATTGTACGGGCTTTCTGACCTGCAAATAAGCAAGTTGCAAAGAGTTCAAAACTCGGCCGCTAGATTGGTTGTACGAGCCAAAAAGCATTATCACGTAACTCCAATCTTACAAGAGTTACATTGGCTCCCTGTGAAATTTCGGATACATTATAAGATACTTTCCCTAACATGTTTGTGTCTGCAAGGTCAAGGCCCAGAATACCTTACAAATTTGTTAAAACTATATTATCCTGCTAGGAATCTGCGCTCCAAGACATGCAAGTCTCTTTTAGAATGTCCCACATTTTATACCATATTTTATGGGGCTCGGTCATTTGCTCTGGCAGCAGCATACCAGTCTGTGGAATAATCTTCCAGAGAATATAAAACAAGCTGATACATATGGAAAGGTTTAAGATTAATTTAAAAACACAACTTATTTTTTAAATAATAGTTTGTTTTGCTTTGTTTTGTTTTTTGTGTTTTACATTGTCACGTGTGTTAGCATTCGTTCTTCCTCTCTGTCTCTTATCTAAATCCCTCAAAAAAAGTTCGGAAACTCAAGTTTCATCGATCATATCTGTCGTATTTTTTAATAAGAATACTCGAAATCGGTGTCACAATAAAGCCTCATTATATACCTTTCAAACGATGCATTATGTGTAGTGATTATGCAATTGGGGCGATTGCAGTAGCCCAGAGAATAGGGGGAGGCAGGAAATGAAATCTTGCAAAATGGCCCCAATGCATTCAATTTACGAGTGCAAGACTGTGTTGACCAGTTTTCTAAAGGTTAACATTCTATTGAATGCTGCCACCCTTTCCATTCATCAAAATTGTTGAATTTGATACCATTTTAATGGAAATTATCTCTTCCTTACGATGGCATATTAATCGTAAGGATTATGCAAATGGGGTGTGTGCAGCGAACCGGAATATGGAGATGGGTCGAGTGTGAAATCAGACAAAAAGATATGGAGTTGACAACAAATCAGAGCGTTGCATTTTTTTCGAGCTTTTGGGAGGATTTTTTAGCATTTCAAATAAAATATTTATGATTTAAATTGATATCAACGGAAAGCCCAACAACTCTTCTGTATGAAAATGTGACATTTATAATGATTTTTGTAAAGGGCGGCTGCAGGGAGATGAATGTGGGGGAGCCTCAAAAGTGACCCATTTCAAAACGCTCTGATTTGGTGTCGGTATCTGTATACCATTGTGCAGAGGATGTAATGCGACTTGAATGAGTTGGCCATGAATGAGAGGAATTCAATTGAAAACGCATGAATAGTGCCTTGAAATCAGAGCGTTTCAAAATGGGTCACTTTTGAGGCTCCCTCCCATTCATCTCCCTGCAGCCGCCCTTTACAAAAATCATTATAAATTTCACATTTTCATACAGAAGAGTTGTTGGGCTTTCCGTTGATATCATATTTGATCATGAATATTTTATTTGAAATGCTAAAAAATCTTCCCAAAAGCTCGAAAAAAATGCAACGCTCTGATTTGTTGTCAACTCCATATGTTTTTGTCTGATTTCACACTCGACCCATCTCCATATTCCGGTTCGCTGCACACACTCCATTTGCATAATCCTTACGATTAATATGCCATCGTAATGAAGAGATAATTTCCATTAAAATGGTATCCAATTCAACAATTTTGATGAATAGAAAGGGTGACAGTATTCAATAGAATGTTAACCTTTAGAAAACTGATCAACACAGTCATGCACTCGTAAATTGAATGCATTGGGGCCATTTTGCGAGATTTCACTTCCTGCCTCTCCCTATTCTCTGGGCTACTGCAATCGCCCCAATTGCATAATCACTACACATAATGCACCGTTTGAAAGGTATATAATGAGGCTTTATTGTGACACCGATTTCGAGTATTCTTATTAAACAATACGAGAGATATGATCGATCAAACTTGAGTTTCCGAACTTTTTTTGAGGGGTTTATATATCTATATCTGTATTCATCCTATACCCTTCTACTATGTTTCCTTCTTTATATGCGCATAGAGACCCAAACCTTGGTGTGATATGCGCTATACAAGAAGTGTTTATTATTATCATGCTTCCAAAAGTTACAACATATATTTCACATTCCTAACCACGAAATTTAATGCAATCCTTCTTTGCACATTTCTTATCAAAAGATAGAGCAGTTACACTAACTCCAACCTTATAATCATAAGGCTTAGACTATTTACGAGAACTAAAATACTATCACACGCACTGCATTATAATGTACGAATCCCAAAACGTTTATAACAAGTACATAATATCTTCATTATTAGCTAGAGACAAATCTTAAACATATGGTTCATAGATCAACATCAAACTCCAAATCACGTAATATAAATATCAACATACCTTTGTACTTGTAAGCGTAGCTTCTTCAAAGAGAAAGAAATCAGGTTCACTCGGCAAAATCGAGAAGGGGCATGATGACTTCGTACCTCAAAAAATGACATCTAGGAGCGAACACTTGCCCTGGGTCACCAACAGCATCAGGCGGCTCATCAAGAAGAGGGACAGAATCACAGAATAAGCAGGAAGTGCCGAGGCGCAATAAAACGGAATGATGGCCCGATACCATTTGAATGGAAGAACAACTATCCAGTATAATAATAATAATGGTGGCTACTTATATAGCGTATCATGAGGGAGTTGCAAGCGGAACTCCGGAAAGCCTACTGGGAACACATGGAGTGACTCTTCACCCAAGCCGATAATCCTGTTGATGAGCGTGATAACATGAAGCGATTTTGGAGTTTTATAAAGCACAACAGAACTGATAAATCCAGCATCGCGGATCTAAAAAACCAACAATCGCACAGTAACAGATCCTGCTGAAAAGACGGAAGCCCTAAACCAACAGTTCAAGAGGGCATTTACCCAAGAGACCCCTGTACCAGCCAACATCTTGCCTGACTTCCCCCCATGACAGCATGCCTGACATTTCCTTTACATGTTTACAACCAAAGGAGTAGAGAATATGCTGTCAGAACTCAAGGCCCACAAAGCACCGGGACCTGATGGCATCACACTCCGAGTGCTGAAGCAGCTTTCGAAAGTCATCGCCCCCATCCTTGTTACCATCTTCATACAAGAACGGGAACAGATCGGATCCCATAAACTATCGCCCTATCTCTCTAACGTGCATCTGCTACATGTCATGGCCAGCAGCATCATGGGATATGGAGATAGGAATGATATCCTGTACCCCCTCCATCATGAATTCAGGAAGAACAGGTCATGTGAGCTGCAGCTGCTTGGACTGGTCAGCGACCTCCACAAAAACCTTGATCAAGGAAAGCAAACAGACGTCCTCGTGATCGACTTCAGCAAGGATTTCGACAAGGTTGGGCACGAGAGATTACTACAAAAGCTCAAGGTCCATGGATCTCCAGTTTCCTTCGTAACCGGAGTCAACTAGATGGTCATCAATCAGCACCATTGCGTGTAGAGTCAGGAGTTCCACAGGGGTCATTCCTTGGCCCATTCCTGTTTATATACTACATCAATGACCTGTCTGACATGCTCTCCTCTCCAGTACGCATCTTTGCTGATGATGCTATCACGTATCTTACCATCGAAAATGATCAATACGCTCATCAACTACAAAGTGATCTCAACCAAATAAGGGATTGGTCTGCTACCTGGATGATGGAACTGAACACCAAGAAGTGCCATGTAATCACAGTAACAAGGAAGAGGAACAACATCGTACATCAGTACCACCTCAACGGCACCCCCCCCCCCCCCCCCTTACGGTTACCTCTACAAAGTACCTTGGAGTCACCCTTACGCCCGACCTAAAATGGAACCAACACATCAACAACATATGCCACAAAGCGAACAACACGCTAGCCTTCTTACGACAGAACCTTCGAATTACCAATCCAACCCTGAAGGCTACTGCGTACAAGGCTTTGGTTCGTCCACTTGTAGGGTATAGCGCTGCAGTATGGGACCCAACTTCTAACAAGAGTGTCCACCAGTTGGAGATGGTCCAAATAAGAGCGGCATGCTTCGTACTGAACCGCTACCACTACACATCCAGTGCAGATGATGGCATGCTGAGGGAGCTCAAATGGCCTACCCTACAACAAAGAAGGGAAGATATGATGCTGACCATGATGTATAAACTGCATAACAACGTAGTTCTCTTCCCAACTCAAGCCTACATCACACCTGTGATCGGACCCACTCCTTCCAGGGGTGTCGATCCTGGGGGGGCAGGGGGGGGGCGGTCGCCCCCCCCCAATGAAAATATTGGGGGGGGGCGAACATATCATTTCGCCCCCCCAATAATTCCGAAAATGAGGAAGAAAAAAATCGAGTGATATAATGACAAAGAGGGGAAAGACACACTTATCAATAATTATTCTTCAAAATAGCCGTTTTTTTTAGTTTGAAAAGGACTGTAAATCTCTTTTTTGCCGCGCGCTTCGCGCGCATACAGTTTCTCATATTACAAGTTTCATTTAGGTTGCGGGAACTCACCTTTTGAAATGTGTTGGGCAGCGTAATTTCTCAAACACACACCTCAAACAAAGTTTATTAAGCCCTCATCTATAGATAGCACACCGTCACAGAAAATAAAATAATCTCGGTACATATGCGCTGAACGCAAATCAAATTGGATCATGTCCCCCCACATTTGAAAAAGGAGCAGATTGTCCCCCTCCCTTTGTCATTATGTATGTTTGGTTCCATACCTATATACTTCATATTACGTGAAATTTCTGTCTCAGGTGTGCACCAAATCGCACAATTTCACGCCCAAAAATACAAAAGCTCCCTACTGTGGGAGGGGGACACCCCCTCCCACACCCTCCCCGCTCGGTCGCTTCGCTTCCTCGCAATGTCTCCCCTACACTTTTGAGAAATTGTTGACGCCCTTGCTTAGTTTCATGGGAGCCCAATGCCCTAGACTATATCGATGGCTCTATAGTATACACGATCACGTGGATCCATCTCATGCAAGACTCAGTCTTTTCCTCGCTACGCCCTTTAAAAATACGTTATGAGTAGGTTCACTATTTTATACAATTCACCCATGCTAGGAGCAAATGTCTGAAATCTAAAAGCTTCCGCGGGCCCCGCCCCCTGGACCCCCATTATTGTCCCCAAATGTGGGTGCCCCCCAAAGTCAGGTCTTCGAGCCATCAAGACACTTTCAATGAGCGCATAATAAAACTTCCGGGCATGCCAATGTGGGGCTTTTAGCTCTCTCAGTGGTCACTCTGGAAAATTTTTCAAATTTCGCCCCCCCAATCTCAAAAACGGATCGACACCCCTGACTCCTTCTGTCCACTCAAGAGGATATCAAGTCCCGTACTCGCGACTGGAAGATCACAAGTAGTCTTTCTTTCCAAGGACAGCGAGAGACTTGAACGCCCTACCCGCGAGTACTGCCTCTGCCCCGTCAGCAGATGCCTTCCCTCCCCATCTGATATAAAGCCGTGGCTAAGCCTGTCGTGCGTACAGGCCATTCCGAACTTGTGAATGCGTAACACGTTTTACTTGTTAGTCTCTTAGATGCGACGGACAAAATTGGCGAGAAAGAAAGAAAACAAATAAATAACAAGGCGATAGCCGTAATGCGTCTCGCCCAATTGCGCGCATTCATGCCAATGACGTTTGGTTACAAACAGATGCACTGTTGGAAACCCTAATACTCTTACCCCAAAACTTGCACATTTGACCTCATTTGACCTTTTACCTACTTATGTGACCTTTGACCCCAGCATACCATGGAGGCCGATATAGGGCATTTACCAATCAAGTTTGGTTACAAACGAATGCAGGGGTGGAAAGTTATTCAAATTTGTGTAAGCGTCACGGACGGACGGACGGACGGACGCAATTTGGATCCCTTAGTCTCCCTCCACCTACTATACGGTGGGCTCGACAAAAAATCGTCATGGAAACAAGAGGTGATACGTACGATATACATAGCACCTTGTTAATACAAGTAGATAACATTTATATTAATGCCTTTAAAACTGTACCATGGTATGTAATATCACTCCCCTAATGCTGACTGATAAGTTACTTATCAATTATGTCATTATGACAAACAACCCTGTACAGTTAAAACTAGCCTTTGATTTATTCAACTATAAATCAATTTCTAATTACTTTTATCACTCATGTAAATTTGTTTTTAAAAGTTCTAAAAAGTAAAATAGTTTTTGAAAAATTAACAGAAAAATAAATGTTCACTTTTAGTTCCAATAATTAATATGTTGTTATTTCTACAGAAAGGGTCACTAATCTGTTAATGAAGCTAGAATCTGGGCCCCATTCATTCATACATGCACTCAGCCCTACACAGTTCTTAAAACCAAAACAGGGATATTAGAATATGGGATAACAAAGTAGTTGCATGACTGGCTTAGTTGCGTTATTTCATTACATGACATGTATACATGTAGCATTTTAATGTTAAAAGGGGCAAATGGTTATCATAGAATGGTGTTTGTTCTTTTGCACAAACACAAATGTAGTACCAGAGTGGCTTATCTGAGATAAGACTTATTGGTCCGAATTCTCTTCAGAGGATTAAACTAAAACCGTCTTAAATTCAGCCCCGAGTAAAATTCAACCCTAGGTTACCCTCTTTAAGGAGAACATTGGGTAATCATTGATGCTGTTACGGACCAAAAATATACACAAAATTGAAATCGAGTTATCAACTAGATATAACTTTATAGTAGGCAGCAAAGGAACATAGCTGGCAACTAAGAAAACTATTTGTTGATTACTTACCCTCATCATCCAAAATAGACTTAGCATGAGACTAAGCTAGGTGGTTTCATGAATATTGGCCCAAGTATCAACATTTTACTTTTGTCAAAACACACCCAAAATTGTATAATGTACATGTACGTGTGTGTGTGTGTGTGTATACATACATGTTGTCAATCGAGGATATGTGTTGTACAGTACTATAAACATATCTTAAAGGGTGACTAAATTAAAAAATAAAAACGCTTTGGTTGATCTATGATAATGAATACATCACATATCTGCTGACTATTTCATGTACATTTCTGTCATATTTTTTATATTATTTTTTCTATTATTTTTATTCTACCTGCTAAGATCTACCCCTAAAAAAACCCTACACAATTGACTTCTCTGACATCACAATACCATTCAACCACCGATCAGCTAGATAAACATTTACAAAAGATGTTCTCACCCACTGAGTACCGTATTTCATTGAAACCTTCTTTTCATGGTGAGTGGGCATTGTATAAAGCTTACAATACTATTGTAAACAGCTTAAAACTGGTGGTCAGTTGACATACCAATGTCTTTTGTTCATCTAGCTGACTGATGGAATGGTATTGTGAGGTCAGAGAAGTCAAGACAATAGCTTCTGGCAGGGTTTTTCAGGGGTGAAGCTGAGCAGGTAGAAAAAATAAATAGAAAATTAATATAAAAAATATGACAACAATGTACATCAAATAGTAAACAGATATGTGATGTATTCATTATCATAGATCAACCAAAGCGTTTTTTATTTTTAATTTAGTCACCCTTTAAAAGGATCTGGGCCCATATTCATGAAAGCCCACTAGCTTAGTTCCTTGCTAAGTCCATTTTGGATGGCGTGGCAAAGAAGTAAACACAATATATTTTAGTTGCTCACTAAGGTTAACTTTATAGTGGGTACCCAAGACTATACTAGTTGACCCTATATAGTTGGGAACTAGGAAACTGTTTGTTGCTCACTTAACCGTATCATTTAAAGTAGACTTAGCAAGGAACTAAGCTAGATGGGTTTCATGAATATGGGATCTGGTAACTATGTCTGAAAATGTCAAATTACCTCATACAAATCTAGTGGTTTTTTTCTGTTTTTCTATTTCCACTTGAGTAATTGAAGTATGAAACTTTGTATTTTCTCTCAAAATGTCTGCTTTGGTTTGAACAAAATAGTGAGGATCATTTCAGACATTTGTTTGTTTTTCATTTTGAAACAACACAACGCTCATGTATCATGAAACTTTAAAAAATCACTCAGTTAATATAATGATACACATTAATTATCAACCCTTTGTCATTTTTGTCATGTGGCAACATAGTTTCCATTTCTGGTTAAATTACTTGCAGACAAGCAATAAAAGACAACATATATACATTTTTCTTCTTTGGTGAATTTTAATTCAGTTATAGAAAATTCAGTACATACATTGACAGGAATTCTATCCCTCTTATTTAGATCATTTCATGATATACAGGACCATACAATAAAATAATTTCCCACCCCAAAATGAACTAAGTTCATGATATATTCAAGCGTAGAGTGGCGCAACAGTGAAATTAAGATTGCCAATTTTGTAAATCATGTAAACAGAAACAAATACAAATATTAATACAAGTAGATAACATTTATATTAATGCCTCAAAACTGTACCATATGTATGTAATATCACTCCCCTGACTCGGACCCTGATAAGTTAACTTATCTATTATGTCATTATGCCACAGAACCATGTACTGTTAAAACTAGCCTTTGATTTAATCAACTATAAATCAATTTCTAATTACTTTTATTACTCATGTAAATTTGTTTTAAAAAGTTTCAAAAAGAGAAATAGTTTTTGGAAAATTAACAGAAAATAAAATGTTCACTTTTAGTGCCAATAATGCCAATTAATATGTTGTTTCTTATACAGAAACGGTAAATAATCTGTTAATGAAGCTAGAATCTGGGCCCCATTCATTCATACATGCACTCAGCCTTACACAGTTACTAAAACCAAAACAGGGATATTAATAGAATATGGGATAACAAAGTAGTTGCATGACTGGCTCAGTTGTGTTTTTTAATTACATGACATGTACACATGTAGCGTTAATGTTCAAAGTGGCAAATGGTTGCCATAGAATAGTGTTTGTTATTTTGCACAAGCACAAATGTAGTACCAGAGTGGCTTATCGGAGATGAGATTTACTGGCCCGAATTCTCTACAGAGGATTAAACTAAAACTAGATTTAGACCCGAGTTAAATTTCACCCTAGGTTATCCCCTTTGAGGAGAACATTGGGTAATCATTGATGCCGTTACGTACCAAAAACGCACTTGAACTGCAAAACAATAATTATTACAATGCATGATATGGCATTATCAGGAAGAAAGAGCACATAAAATGCATTCAGCACGTTCAATCAAGCATGAACTTGAAGTCACGTGGTCCATTCAGTTCAAACTCTTCATGAAGGATTTAATTTATCCACAAAAAAAATAGTCATTCACGGGCCGGAGGAGCCCGGGTGGTCAATCCGACTCGTGAAAAGTACACGTCACACACAGACGCATACATCATCAAAACAAAACGATCAATTGGTAAACAAACACACAATCTAATGACTACTTCAGACCAGAACGCAAAATGACTATAGGTAAGGCAGAGTATATATAAGGTGAGCTGGTGCTATAATTATAATTAAACAAACACAAATCAAATAATTATTTAAGGGCTCACAATTGGCACCACAAATATAATCGGCAATCGAATTTGATTAACAAATAACAACAATCAATCAGAATAAACAATTATAATCGATTAATTAAACACTTAACATTTTGGGGTAAATACTTTTGTGTGAGTTCAAACTTTAAAAGAAAGTGGAATTTCGCAAAGGAAAACCGAACGATAACTAGACGTGAATCCTAACCATCTGGCCAGACAGTGAAATAATACTCGCGAGAAATAAATCAATAAAACCTGAGATCTCGAGTCCACGTTATCGTGATCGTCGCCAGAAGACTAAAGGTCGTCATCGTTGTCGATGTACGTTCCGTCGAATTGCTTGTGCGCGTCCCACAGTGCATCGGCGATGTAAACTGGTGTAGCACCTCCGGGACCAACGCGGTTGTAGATGGCGATCGAGTGGACAGCGATCCGACATCGGACGGTCTACCTCGTCGACGACGCCTTCGTCAGGAAGAGCTGCATGGCCTTGGTTACGGCCTGGCCCTGAGATTTTACTGAGGTTTTATTGATTTATTTCTCGCGAGTATTATTTCACTGTCTGGCCAGATGGTTAGGATTCACGTCTAGTTATCGTTCGGTTTTCCTTTGCGAAATTCCACTTTCTTTTAAAGTTTGAACTCACACAAAAGTATTTACCCCAAAGAAATGTTAAGTGTTTAATTAATCGATTATAATTGTTTATTCTGATTGATTGTTGTTATTTGTTAATCGAATTCGATTGACGATTATATTTGTGGTGCCAATTGTGAGCCCTTAAATAATTATTTGATTTTTGTTTGTTTAATTATAATTATAGCACCAGCTCACCTTATATATACTCTGCCTTACCTATAGTCATTTTGCGTTCTGGTCTGAAGTAGTCATTAGATTGTGTGTTTGTTTACCAATTGATCGTTTTGTTTTGATGATGTATGCGTCTGTGTGTGACGTGTACTATTCACGAGTCGGATTGACCACCCGGGCTCCTCCGGCCCGTGACAATCAGGACTAGTTATTGTGGAATGGGAGTCCAAGGAAACGTCTTGATTGGAGACTAGTACGGAACAGCAATACTCGGACAAGTCTTGGAAGGAGGCTAGCACCACTTTAAAAGTTGACAATGGCTCGGATACTGTAGCAGATGTGAAAGTGAAAAAGGAGGAAAGAGACAAAATATTAGTAGGTAGTTGCATACGACCATTCACAGTGAAATATACAACACGTTTCTTCCATTCAACAAGTGAGTCCCAATAAATCTTCATCAAGCCCACTACAAAAAATTTCCAACTAGAGTAGTTTGAAATCAGGCAGACTTTGACAAGTAGTGGTTTGACAAGGCTCTAGAAACCCACCTGCCCGCTTGCCCGGGGCAAGTGAAATCAGTGCAGAGCAAGTACAAAGTGAAGTCCCTTGTCTGTCCTGGGCCTCATTGCAGAAAGATATACAATTGATTGTAAGTTACAATTGATTGTAAGTCAGAAAATGTATGCGATTCAAACAATCAGATTTGAGCATCTAGAACACGTAATCTGATTAATTGCAACTTACAATCGATTGTATCTCTTTCTGCAATGGGGCCCAGGAGGGTGTTGCATATGATAAGGAGTTGCAAGTCAGAAAATATGCACATTTTAGCCAATTAGATTTGCGCATTTGCTGACTCACTATTAATCGCAACTCTTTATGCAACACCCCCCCTGGGCTAGTAATCCACATTAATACTTCTCATAATGAAAAATATTTGGAATTTTACAGGATTCTTCCAAAACAAGTAAGAAGTTAATTTGAGTTACTTGTTTCTTAAAGGGACTTAGTAACATTGTCCAAATTCTCAAAATAAATTTTTCATTCTAGCGGCTCCCTCATACCTTGTTGTATTCGTATTACCAATAAAATCCTGGGACAGGTTTCGGTTTTTCAAATTTCCCTTTCGTTACAAAGATATGTACGATCAAAGTATTCAGATAAGAAAAACTCCGGGCGAGTTTTTCTTCTGTGTACAAAGTGAGTGCAGTGAGTTATTGAATATCACTTTGCATTTTCGCTCATTACTTGGCTATGCAATGTCCATTTGACTTGAAATTTTCACACAATACCCTGTGGACATATGAGATAACAATAATATACATTGCATCAACCATTCATCACTTTTTGCACATGTCAACAAAGTTAATGGATCCCTTTAAGGTTTTAAAAAATAATAGTTTATATTCAGTCGATCTTTATCTCAGTGACTCAGTTGCAGTGACTAATTGCATGCTCCTGTTCTAATATGCTCCAAATTATGCGAGCCACATGAGTTATCCGGCTAGCTGTTTTTCTCTCAAACTTGACCAACTGGGCTAGAGACGGAAAAAACAATAAATCAGTTGAGAAAGAGAAGGGCGCTTAGTCATGTTTTGTACTTCTGAGACTATCATGTTTCAATTTGGGGAGCCTTGTACAAATCTGATATATATATCTCTCTTTTACTTTTGATAAATATTCCCCAAATTGTAAATAATTGATTATCTGAAAATCCTTTGAAATTATTATCTGAAAAATTTGGCATCGCACAGAGAGGACTCCAACCTACAAGATGGTATACAGAACTCAATTTACCAAAAAATCCACTTGACTTTACACCCTTCTTGCTCTAACCCGACGAATTGTGGAGCCTTAATGAGTTTGCATCACTAACCTTTCTCCATAATCTATCAACTGCAAAAATTGCAAGAAAATTCCAGGTTTATTTTTAAATATCAATTACCTAATTCTCTTCGGTGCTCAAATTGTGGAAAGCAGCATATTTTGTTAGGCTAGCTATTTTTCCTAAGAACTTTTCCAACTGGGCTAGTTGAAAAAAATAAAACATTTGTGGAGCTTTTGGATTTGCTATCACAAAACTTTTGTTTCCATTATGCATCAATTGCAAAAAATGCAAGAAAATGATTGCAGCAATTTGTTTTTAAATATTTATTACCCATTTCTCAGTCGAGCTACTAAACTTAGTACCTGGTCTAACCGAGCAGGTTGAAAAAACAAAAACAATTGTGGAGTTTTTGGATTTGCCATCACAAAACTTCCTCCATCATGCATCAGTTGCAAGAAATGCCAGAAAAAGGTTGCAGCAATTTGTTTTTAAATGTGACCGGCTATAGCAAAACCCTACACTTGTCTGTAAAAATCAAAATGTATATTTTCATACCATTCGAAAGGCATTATCACAAGCTTTCATTGGATGCTTTGTTCTAACAAATTGGTCAATAATTGGCGAAGATATGATTGCTTCAATTTTACAATCATAAGTCTTTAAAACACACATTATGTGAACTTAAAATGCCCATTTTTTGTAAAACATGAATTACCGGCAAGTGTTTTTGCAAGGGTTTTGCTATAGCCGGTCACAAATATTAACCACCCATTCCTCAGTCGAGCTATTTTTACTTAGAAAACTTGTCAAATTGGGCTAGTCCAAATAAAAATAGTGGATCTTTGGGGTTTACAATCACTCACCTTTCTCCATCGTGCATCAGTTTGAAGGCCTTGTTGATCTCATCTAGAGTCACGGTATGGGTAACAAACTCATCCACCTTCAGCTTGCCCGCCAAGTACTCATCCACTAGCTTGGGTACTCCATCACGAGATTGGTACCCTACAGGAACACAAACCACATGACCAATCATCAGGCATTTTATAACGTTGAGAAAATGAAATATTTAGTTTTCAAGGAGGGCTCATTTTACAAGCTCATATTTATTTTATTTATTTATTTTTTTTAATTTATTTCCGGTACTTTAAAAACATGATACAAAGGTCCGGAGACCAACGATGACCATGGTACAATAATAATATTCATAGATACATTAAAAAACTCATCCACCTTCAGCTTGCCCGCCAAGTACTCATCCACTAGCTTGGGTACTCCATAGCGAGATTGGAACCCTATGGGACACAAACCACATGACCAACCATCAGACATTTTTAAATTGAACATAAATTATCTATTTTGTTAGAACTGGATAACAAAAGCCGATCCCACTTTAAATTTCTTGCTGTGGACTCCTTGACCAGATGGAGCACTCCAATATGTGACTTTAACCCTACAGGACACAAACCACATGAGCAACGATCAGATAGTTCACAACGCTGAAGCAAAGTGAATATGATAATTTCTAAGAAGGGTCGATTCATACACCTTCAACTTGATAGACATGTAATCCTCAAATAGCTAGGGAACTCCATATTGTGGTTCAAACCCTATGGGACACAAACCACATGACTAATCGTCTACCACCTAGCTGTGTCTTTGATTTTTTTTGGAATGCAGGAAGATTCTTTGTAATACATTCCTCCTCTAAAACAAGCTTGAATAAAATTTCAATACCATCAATAACATCTTTTAGAATTTAGATCAATATCTTCAATTTGTTCTACAATTACTGCTTAGAAATTTCAATTGAGTAGTGTTGTCTCAATGCAACCAAAGTACATTGTGTACCTCTCTTTCAATTATAACCATGATTATTCTTAAAACTAATCTCCAATCTCCACCAATAAGTACCGTAAAACTCCGTGTATAAGGCGCACTTTTTTCCGCCGGAAAACATTTCAAAGTCGGGGGTGCGCCTTATACACAAGTACAGCAAAAAATAAATTAAAAATATATATATTTTTTTTTTTTTAGAATTTTTTTTTTTGGGACACCCTGTAGTCATGTTCAATGCATATTAAACTGGCATATGGCATGACAAGAGCTGGCTGTCTGTTGTAGCATTCAGCAACATATACCTTTTTCTCACAAAAAAAATCTTGGGTTACAGATGTAAAAATTGCAAGTTTATTGAGCAAATTACTGCTGCTAATGAATATTCATACATTCGTGAGCAGCAGTACTCATTATATATGCAATTATCTAACCAGTGGTGGTAAATTTTGCTCATAATTGAAAATAGTTGTTAGTTAATTAGAAAATTTAGTTAGAAAATTGCATTATACGTAATGAGTATAAGTGCTTATGAATATTCATGAATATGAATATTTATGAGCACCAGTGTTATTGCTCAATGTGTGCAATTTTTGTACTAACCACTATTTTGTATGTGAAAAAATGTTTATGACAGCTACAATTGACATTAAGCCCTTATCAATATGCCTTAGACCAGCGATGTAAGTATTCCAACAGCATTACAGGGTGTCTAAAAAAAATACAGGGTGTCCTAAAAAAAATGTAAAAAAAAAATAAATAAATAAATAATTTTTTTTTTTTTTTTTTTTAGAAAGTTGGGGGTGCGCCTTATACACGAGTGCGCCTTATACACGGAGTTTTACGGTAAACCAGCATGCAGTACTAATACAACAACATATTAAACATAGAACAATATACATTATGTTCAATCTCAAATAAAACTTCAATAGATGCGCACTAGAAACAGAACACTATAAATATTTGTTACCTCCAAATGCAGTTCCCTTCCATGTACGTCCAGTGACAAGCTGGAATGGTCTGGTAGAGATTTCTTTGCCGGCTGCAGCCACACCGATGATAGTGGACACACCCCACCCCTTGTGGCACGACTCCAGGGCTTCACGCTGATGATAGGAACAGAGAGAGAACCGTAGATATCATCAACTTCATCATCACCATGATGATCATCTCCATCACCATCATTATCATCTTTGTTGTCATCATCATCAGCAACATAATCAACATCAACATCATCATCATCATCATCATCATCATCATCATTATCACGACCATCACCACCTCCACCATCATCAATACCACCACCACCACCATAATCACTATCATCATCTTCATTACCCCAGCCGCTGCTGCTGCTGCAACCTCCACCACTACCAGTGGCGTAGCTACGGGGGGGGGGGGGGGCACGGGGGGGGGCCTGTGCCCCCCCCCCAATAATTTTGAAAAAACAATAGAAAACATAAGGGGCCATTTAAAAAAAAAAAAAAGAAATACATAAGGTGTGCCCCCCCAATAATTTTGCGTGCCCCCCCCAATCAGTCCGACCACGCTACGCCACCCACCACTAACCACCACCATCATCGCGCCTAATCTCACACTGAAACCCCTTACCATTGTATTGACATTGCCGATGCACTCAAATGTGAAGTCTAAACCACCGTCGGTCATCTCAACAAGAGCCTGTTGCAACGGCTTGTCCAGCGTCTTGGGGTTGACAAAGTCTGTGGCCCCAAATTCTTTAGCTGCATTATAAAAGAAGAAAACAAAAATCCAAAAAGTTAATAGCTGATTAATTTACTTATTATCTCAAGAGTTGTGTAACAAAACCAGATAGGTTTACCTATCGAAAGGCGCAAATTCCAAGGGCCAAGGGAAAATAATATACAGATATTGACTGTCTTGAGGGGCAATATAACATTTGAGATCCTCGAGGGACATTATATTTTTCCGAAGCGCGTAGCACTGAGGAAAAATATAGTATTCCGAGACAAAAATATAACTCCCCAAGGGAAATGAAATGTTATATGGTTCCCGAAGGAAAAAGTCAATATCTGTTATATTATGATGACCTATATAGATACAAATCAAGATAAATATAAATTTGGTGTTGAAATAAAATTATGGACAAGGGAAAATCATTAGATTAAATCGAAATCCTTCCAGTAGAACAGACGTGTTGTTATCGAAATGCTGCGCAAAATGCTTCTTTATTCGACCGTCCTTTCAAATTTACTTTCGGATCGCGCAATCTCCGTAGAAAGCTTAACAACGCTGCGCGTGCCAGGATGCTAATACGCGCACATTGTTCATCTTCACACACCCATTGTGACGTAAATTACGTCACCGGTCAATATAACGGCGTTATATTGACTGGTCGGTCAATATAACGCTTCTCATCCTTGTAGCGATGGTCACGTGACATCATTTTGACCAATCGCACACCAGTATCTTTATAGGTCATATAATATTTTAATATATTGCCCTAAAGTGACATGTCTTTGCCCAAATATGACATGGTTTTGCCGTAATTTGAGGTGCTTTTTGCCCCAATATGACAGATTTCAAAACTCTCGATGGGGGGGGGGGGGGGGGGCTAAAGCCCCTCCCCCCTCTTATGCCACTTGGTCATAAATTGTAGCTTTGTCTGACATTGATTAGAACCAGTTACCCCCAGGTATACTTCAGTCTTCTGTACTCTACACAATTTAATATTGCTGTTTAAACACACAAAGGGCAGTTCCAATCTAGCTAATTTCTCACCAATCTTCTCCTTCTGGTCGTTGATGTCGATGGCGATGATGCGCGAAGCACCGCTGACCTTGCATCCCATCAGTACAGCCAGTCCAACACATCCCACACCCCAGACTGCACAGGTAGACCCTTCGTCAACCTAACCATCATAAAAAGGTATAAAAGATAATTGAATTGGTTGATTTATTCAAGATGACAAGCATTTTGTGTCAAAATTATATTAAACTGTTGAATCGTCCTGGCTTAGGACAGACATCAGCACAGCCAGTTCAACACATCCCACACCCCAGACTGCACAGGTTGACCCTTCATCAACCTAACCATCATAAAAAGGTATAAAATGATTATCCAAGACTGTTAACCAATTAAAGATGACAAGCATTTTGGGAACTACTGTAGGCACAAATCATGAACAGGTTTTTTTTGTCGTTGATGTCGTAAGCAATGATGCGTGAAGCTATGACGTCTTTACATCCCATCAGTACAGCCAGTCCAACACATCCTATACCCCATACTGCACAGATAGACCCTTCATGAACCTAACCATCATAAAAAGGTATAAAAGATCATTTAATTGATTAATTTATTCAAGATGACAAGCAATGCTTTAGGAGAGCCATCAGCAAAGCAAGTCCAACACATCCCACACCCCAGACTGCACAGGTAGAACCTTCATCAACCTAACAATCATAAAAATGTATAAAATGATTATCCAAAACTGTTAAACAATTAAAGATGACGAGCATCTTGGGAACTAGGCACAAATCACGAACAGGTTAATATTCTTGTTGTTGATGTCGTTAGCAATGATGCGTGAAGCTATGGCGTCTTTACATCCCATCAGTACAGCCAGTCCAACACACCCCACACCCCAGACTGCACAGGTAGACCCTTCATCAACCTAACCATCATAAAAAGGTATAAAAGATCTTCTAATTGGTTGATTTATTCTAGATGACAAGCTTTTTGTGTCAAAATTATATTAAACTGTTAATCTTCCTGCTTCAGGAAAGCCATCAGCAAAGCGAGTCCAAC
The DNA here is from genome assembly GCA_037951105.1 of Echinarachnius parma. Taxonomy (NCBI): domain Eukaryota; kingdom Metazoa; phylum Echinodermata; class Echinoidea; order Clypeasteroida; family Echinarachniidae; genus Echinarachnius; species Echinarachnius parma. The sequence continues at coordinate 97,563 of JBAMJV010007093.1, read as the reverse complement.
ACATCCCACACCCCAGACTGCACAGGTAGACCCTTCATCAACCTAACAATCATAACTAGATGGATCTTCGATTGCGCGCAATCGAAAATTATGCCTCCGCTATCACGCGATTTTAATATCAAGCCCAAATTAACATGCACTGATTTAATTTTTTTTAAATATTTTTCATATATTTTGAGTCCTGTGACCTTGACCATATGACCCCAATCTTTGATGGCTCCCTAAAAAACATTCCGGTACGAAGTTTGATTGAAATCTGACATTTAGTTTTGAGATTTTGGCATTACAAGCTTTTTTGCAAGTCCTGTGACCTTGACCTCGACCTCATGACCCCAACATTTTATGGCTACGTTGACTCTTTATGATACATTCAGGTACCGAGTTTGATTGAAATCTGACATTCAGTTCTTGAAATTTTGCCATTACAAGTCATTTTCGCATACATATTGAGTCCTGTGACCTTGACCTTTGACCTCATGACCCCCCAAATCTAATCAGATCAGTGGCACCCCGATATGTACACTCAAACCAAGTTTGAAATTGATCCGTCTACCGGTTATTGAGATATCGCGAGAACGAGGCATTTTTGCATATATATCGAGTCCTGTGACCTTGACCTTTGACCTCACAAACCCCAAAATCTAATCAGATCATTGCCACCCCAATATCTACACTAATACCAAGTTTGAATTTGATCCGTCAACCAGTTCTTGAGATATCGCGAGAACGAGGCATTTTTGCATATATATTGAGTCCTGTGACCTTGACCTTTGACCTCATGACCCCTAAAATCTAATCAGATCATTGTCTCCCCAATATGTACACTCATACCAAGTTTGAAATTGATCCGTCAACTGGTTCTTGAGATATCGCGAGAACGAAAACGGGACGGACGGACGGACGGACGTACGGACGGACGGACGCTACGACGGACGGACGGACGGACGGACAACCCAAAAACATAATGCCTCCGGCCACTTCGTTGGCGGAGGCATAAAAAGGTTGTCTACAACTGTTAACATATTAAAGACAGTGAGCATTTTATTGAGTCTGAAACTGACTTGTGTCGATAAGCCGTTAATCGTCCTGGCTTAGGATACCAATCAGCAGAGCCAGTCCTTCACAAACCAAAGAAAGTCAATGAGAAGTTAAAAAAACAGTATTTTAAACAAAACAAATTTTTTTTTTTAGAGCAGCCAACCTCTGAGGTAAAAAAAAAACACATTTGCGAAGCCAATTCGTGCAGCAAAAATATTACCTAGGTAATTTTACCATGAAGATTTTTCTGTCAGCTTTCAACCTAATTGTAACAATGTGAATTTAACCCATTCAGGACTAGTCCCGAAAAATATTGGGGCTCAGGTCTATGTAGATCACATGTTATAGCAAAATCAATCAGTCCTGGGTCCCGTTGCAGAATGAGATGCAATCGATTGTCAGTTACAATTAATTGTAAGTCGGAAAATTTATGCATTTTTACCAATCAGATTTGCGCATTTTGTTACATGATCTGAGCTACTATTAATTGCAACTTTACAATTGATAATGATTGCATCTGTCCAAATCCTCAACTCCAATTGGAATTCTAGCGGTTCCCTCATACCTTGTTGTATTCATATTAACAATAAGAGAATGGGACAGGTTTCGGTTCTTCAAATTTCCCTTTCGTTAAAAAGATATTTACGATTGAAGTGTGCAGATGTTAAATTATCCACTGGACCGTCATAACCGTGTACAAAGTGAGTGCAATGAATTAGTGAATATCACTTTGCATTTTGCTCATTACTCGGCCCTATAACGTCCATTTAACTTGAAATTTTCACACAACACCCAGTGGACATATCAGATAACAACAATATACATTGTTTCAACCACTCATCACTTTTGGCACATGTAAACAAAGTAGATCCCTTTAACTGTCATTCACTATGCTGTTTGACATACCTTTGCCGTGTTGATAGCTGCACCATAACCAGTTGTGATTCCGCATCCAAGCAGGCATACTCTGTCAAGGGGCGCGGTTTCATTCACCTATGAAATAAGAAGAGAATCCAAATGTTATTATTAAAGTTTATTTGTATTTATAATTCAAAGATATCCATTTTAAACTTTTGACCATAATACAAATAAAATATATATAGTTCTGCTGTCATCTACAGCCTTCATCGGCAATGTGGCCCGACTTGACCTTTGTGACGTAACGATGTCTATGACCCGATGATCAATCATTACGTCATGAATGTCAAGTCGGGTCACAGCGCTGACGAAGGCTGTAGATGACAGCCGAAAACTTCAGAGGTTAAAATTTGTATTGTGATCAAAAGTTTGAAATGGATTTCCAAATGTTTAGTTTTTTTCATTCCATTTATACAACATTTATATCACTTACCAACAAAAATACAAAATAAGCAAAATATATTCACTCGTTCACAAGATATTTAGAAATATCAACAGACCTTGCTGTTAGTACCAGAGTACTCGATCTTCATTCTAAATACTGCTTATAAATGAAAAATATAAAGGCAATTAAAAGCAACATTCTGCTCTCTTCTAGTTACACCTTTGAAATACATGTATTTTATCAAAATATGAACCGAAATGGTTTGAAAATATAACTGTATAATATTCTTCTAATCATGAAAAAGTCTAAAATTTTATAAATTCTTCATTACATTATTAATGAATTTAAAAAATCACTTTTGGTAGTTACATGTATAACTCACTACTTATGGGCGCCTGATAGATTATGTACATTTATAACTCTATTTTTAAAAAATCCCTAGGATAAGATTTTATCATGCCTTTTGCGAGATTCTGAATCTGAATATCACAACTCCCAAAGGATCTTCAGAGGTAAAAATCAACACTCTTTACTTAGCGGCTTAACTAGATAATCTTAATCACATCACATTGTTAACCCTCCTGGTATGTCATACCACAAGAAATTGTACAACTATTCATGTTGTTTATTCAGTAAATAGAAAAGGATGAATGCCATGTACAAAGTCCAGCCACTGTTGACTGACTGGACTTGTACAGTAAGACATTTCTGCAAATCTAACTACATGTAGAATGACACTACAGTTTTTAATATGCAACTCTTTCATTACATTGTCAGGGTGTATGTTATATACAGTATGTACTCGCACTAAAATTAAAACCCATTGCCAGATTTGATCAAATTCATGGTACATTATTCATTCAGTGCTAGCAGCCCCCCGGTCAGGCTAGTAAACTTATTTCCCCTCAATTTGTTAGTGGCCCAAAACAAATAAATTACATTTCATTAGCGGACTGTTTATCTAAGCTTCTATGCTAACCTTTTTCTCTACTGGCCCGTTCAGGGAATTACATAATACATTGTCGAATTTCACTTGCCCCCAAGCAGAAACTGTAATAATATATAGCTTTTATATAGCGCCATCTATCTAGTTGCCTATTCAGAGGCGCATTATTACCCTTGGTCATCAGGTACAGTTCAAACCCGCACAATTATCTTGTGCACCATCTCAAGTCCCAGGGGAGCATACTAGCCCAAGCTGCCCAACGGGCGCTGAAGGCTAATTATCACCCGACCAAGTACCCATTTATACTCCTGGGTAGAGAGCAGCAATGTGGATTAATTGTCTTGCTGAAGGACAAACGGAGTAGGCAGGGTTCGAACTCGGGATCTCGAGATCAGAAAGCGCGCGCTCTACCGATCTTGCCACACCACGTCCACTACACCACGTCCACTGTACTTGCCTGCTGACTTCTAAACGTGAATTACTCATTAGGATTAACATTTTTTTCTATTGATGTTAAGCAGAAATTTTAGTTGCCCGTTTGGGCAACCAAACTAGACCATTAATGAAACTGTACTTGCCTGACATAATTCTTTACTAGCCCCAGGCAATTGGCAAGTGCTAGTGTTGAGTCCTGGGCCGGTATTCAATTCCATACTTAAGTAACAAATTTAGCAGTTTACTCAGTATTTGGCTTTAAAAAATGACTTAGCTAAAATTGGAATTGAATTGATTCATCAACTGTAAGTTTACCTTGGCAACAGATATCTCTGCAACTACGGTGTACTCGCTGAAGGTGGATGTCCCCATGAAGTGGTAGACGTCTTTCCCCTTGCAGGTGAAGCGGACAGTCCCGTCCGGCATCACTCCAGCTCCTTGCGTAGATCTATAACAAAGTAATTTTTTTATTAAATTGCAATTAAATTAATGATGCAAAATACTTCTGAAAACTGCCTATCTACTAAAAATATTGCCTGTGTGATAGAATTGAATTGAATTGAAATGGTTTTATTGAACAAAATCTGATTAAAACAGCTTGGTAGCTGATACATATCAAATTTACAAAATGATGTATACAAAAATGTTGACAACATTGAACATTAAAATAATTATACAATACAGACATTAAAAAAAAAAAAAAAAAAAGATCTAGTGAATGATAATCAATATGGTGCCTACATGTTTATTCCTAGCAGAATCTTCTTCAGAGGCAAAATGAACATACAACGAAAACAAACAATATATGATCAAACAAGGAGGTTTGAAAAGAAGGATGCGGCAGAGACACAGAGCGAAAAAGGGACAATGTGAAAGCACGGGGAAGTGGGAGACATAGATTAAGAATAGAGGAGAAAGAGGAAAAGATGAAGATTAAGAAGAACAAGTGCAGGAGGGAGTGAAGGCAGATAAATAAGGAATATGAGTATGAGAAGGAGGAAACGGAAAATAAGAGAAGGAAGGGAAGAGATGAAGGGAGGAGAATGGAAACAAGAAAGATAATTGAACGATGTCAGCCAACCCCGTCTTAGCAGTCTGCCTGCCTGTAGTGACCACTACTGTACAAGTGATCCCCTGCAGAGAAAAATAATGTAATAGAACCTGTCTATAAAAGTTACCTGTCTACATCAGACAAACACATTAAGAAACATGAGGATAAGGAGGAGGAAAGGGACAATTTTATATAAGGAAGAGAAGAAAAAAAGAAGTAGAGAAAATGAGGAAGGGAAAGAAGGAGGGGGAGGAGTGAGGAAACAAGAAAGATAACTAAACAACTGTGAGGAGGAGAAAGAGGCTATAATTACCTGATAATACTGCAGAGGTTCGTCTTGCCGCTCTTGCAGAACTTACAGGTGCGGCACTGGGGGATGTAGAGGGGTACAACGTGGTCCCCCGGCTTGACCGATTCGACCCCCTCGCCTACACTCTCCACAATACCGCCCCCCTCGTGGCCCAGGATGCAGGGGAACTTGCCCTCCGAGTCGGCTCCGCTCAGTGTGTAGGCATCGGTGTGACACACGCCGGTCGCAAGAATCTAACAAGTTTAGGGAAAGTTAATGAAATTGAATTCAATTTATAGTGTATTTTAAAGTAAAAGCATCTCATTAGCAGTCAGATAGCTGAACCAATGAGATTTTACAATTAAGACAATTTAGCAAAATATGTTTGATATACACCAAGAGAGAGCAGATGTGGATTATAAGATAATTCTCTATTTGCTGCAAAATTTGAAAATTAATAAGAAAACACTGTAAATATATTTCTCTCATTATCAACATGGTTGACTATTTAACTATCAACCAATTGCAGTGATATATTTCTACACTTTTTGTTCACTTTGAAAAAGGATCTCATTATAAAAATGAGCAACATGTCAATAGTGTTTTTTACGAATACTAGGAATCCACCAAGAGGGCTTTACGAACTAAAATATCTGAGCATGCAAATAAATTTCAAGTCATAACTTATGACTTGAAATTTAAAATTGTATCATGATAGTAACATTGCAATCTAGACAAAACCAATGCAAGGTGGATATTTTACTACAATATTTTCAATGGAACTTCATTAAACATGACTACATAACACAAAAATTTGGTCAAGCAGGCTTTCTCGGGCATGCTATCCTCTACCAAGACGTGCCAACGGCATGACTAAAAGAATATATGATCTACATGTATGCAATAAGTGTAGAACATTCGTTCTTTTAGTTATACCGTGGGCATGTCTTGGTAAAGAATGTCACTTTCTCATACCTTGATGCGAACTTCGCCCTTCCTCGGCGGTCCTACCTCCACCGTTTCAATGACCAGGTCCTTGTTGGGCTCCCATGCCACTGCAGCTCGGCACTGGATTGGCTGTAAGAATCATTACAAAAATTCATAAATCATAAGCTTCAAGAACTCTGTCTTTGAGGGTTCTTCACCTTAATTATCTACTTTTAAACGAAATCATACCTTATTGATCATGCATTGTAATCAACGATTTATAATTATATATATATATATTTGTTTTCTTTTTTTAAGTGGATATATTTTATGAAAATTGTTTAATGCCTGCCTGTGTGTATGTTTTATGTTCTTGGACCCTACGGATTAGCCTAGATAGGTCTACAGCCATTGCTGATCCCCACATCCATTCTATATTATTGCTACTTTGTCTACAGGTCTAGTATTGTGTTGGTTCGTTTTATTTTATTGATTGTTGTTTTATGTTTTTAAATGGATGTGAATAAAAGGCCTTTGATAGGCCCCTACATGTATATAAAATAAACAGATCCGAGATATATATTGCTCTTCACGTATGAGTGGATTCTCGGCCAATCCCTCCATAGATGCGCACACTCCGCCGGAATAGATTACAAAAAAAAACATCCATGGATTGGGCAAGCTTTTTGAGGGACATATGCTGCAAGTACGTCCACGATCTCTACTACGTAGAACAGATGGCTTTTAGCGGGGAAGTAAAGATTGATGAAACATTATTTGGCAGGAGATGTAAATATCATCGGGGAGATACGATCTAGGCAGCCGACAATGGATAGTCGGAATGATAGAGAGATCGTCCAACATTCCGGGGAGGAGCCTGAGATAGGTCAATGGCCTTTGTTCCTCCCTCCACACTGTGAATTTACTTCTTGTATTGCCTCCTTTGTTATATTCAAGGCTCGCACTGGTACGCTGGCCCAGGGCCAGTGAAATTGCACTTGGGGCCAGCAAAATGTATAAAAGTCATATTTTGGTGGCCCGATCGGGCAAGCAGATTTGCAACCCGACCTTGACAAACTGAAAAAATCTTATTTTCTTTTATGTCATGCTTCATCTGTAATCATAGGTTTGATATTAGGAAAGAGTGATATTTTGAATAGTAAAAAGCTTACACATGAAATACAATTTTGGGGCCAGTAAATTTTCTTTCGGGCCACCAGAATAGGGGAAGAAACTATTTCACTGGCCTGACCGGGCCACTGACTAAAAAGGTGAGTGTGGAGCCCTGTTATATTTGATGCATTTTACCTGTTGTATTACTGTTATGCATTGTTCTACCATGTATAATTTCTATTTGTATGTTTTTAATTCAAGTTGTGGAAATAAAATGAATTTGAATTTGAATTTGACTCACTTTGTACCCTTGCTGTGGACGCGAGGGACGAAGGAACATTGATTCCCCTCATTGAGACTGAGAGACAAGTGGTGAAAGGATCTACAATAGCCACGCCAGCCTCAATGCTAGCTAGGGGTTACCAGCATTTTGTGGTGGAACACAAACACAACTTCAAACAGATCGAGTTACAGATACCTTGTGACGGGGGAGGAGACCACAGTGCTCACTAACACAATCGAAGGAGCCTGGAGTCATGCAACAAAAAAAAACTTTAAAGAAATGAACGGCACCTCCCCTGCGAACTTCGATTCTTCGAAGGACATCTCACAGAGGTCATCTGGTCCTGGAGGAATAGGGTGGCGACTCAAAGAAAGGACGCAATCACAGATATCCTGACTGAACTCACATAGCACTAATAAACACTCGTCAGGAAACCTTTGTTGACACTGTCTTTCCTGCTGTTTGATGCGTGGTCCGCCAACAGACAGTACAAGATATACGCGGAAGCTGATGACCATCACGACGACATAGCACTAATAAACACTCGTCAGGAAACCTTTGTAGACACTGTCTTTCCTGCGTGGTCCGCCAACAGACAGTACAAGATATATGCGGAAGCTGATGACCATCACGACGTAATCATGGTGGACCGGTTAGTACAAACGCACCACTACATCAGCTCGGGCGCCCGATCTATGTATATCAAACATATTGATATTTAACTATTGTTTTTTTATTGTAGAATCTCATTGGTTCAGCTATCCGACTCGTAACTCCAGCAACCAGCCGTCAACATCGGCTGCTCCCACCCCACCCCGCCCCTCCCCGCTCTGCAGAGTCCCATCGTGCCAACTGTTGACGCCGATGCATCAGGCAACAAGCGAGAGTCATCGCCCACAACTACATGTACTGTACACCCCCTCACGTTAAAGGGGTCAAGAAAGGAGGGGAAAGATTCAGGGCTGAGAAAAAATATGGAGCGAAAAATGGTTCCAGTCTCGCCTGTCCACTAGGTATCGTTCCTGTGGTCAAGTACAAGACACAAGGAGAGAAAAAAGGAATCAAACCAATGGAATACCCGTACACTTCCAGAAATTTCGTCCAGCTGGAATGGTCATCGTCAGATAACAATTTTGTGTAGACTTTATGAAAATTCCATGATGCGCGACTTATGAAGTCGATGACGCTATGATTTCTGAACTATATGAGAAATATAGAATACACGACTTTTAAAGTGATGCTTTGATTTCTGAACTATATGAGAAATATAGAATATGCGACTTTTAAAGTGATGCTTTGATTTCTGAACTATATGAGAAATATAGAATATCTGTTTTACGGCCTTTCTCAAGCCAGGATTTAATGGAAATTTTTTCAGGGTTTCTGGTGCATAAGGATGATTGTCTTCATAGATTTTCAAGCTGTATTTTGGTGAGAACATTTTCACGACATATGCTTGATTTTAAAAAACACAATCATTAAATAAAGATTACGTGTTTGTCTTTTCAATGCATTCAGTATTTGGGACTACGACAAAATGAACCTCTTTGATAATAATCTACAAACTCGTAGCTCGTAGTTGTATGATTACATTTGCATATATATTTTGTGTTTTATTTAAAAGGATATGAAGCATTTTTATTATTAAATATTTTCTTAACAGGTATGAGGAAATTCATTGCAGGAATAAAAGTTCAACCACAAATTTGAATTTTAATTGAAGGTTTCTCTTTAAAACTATATTTACAGGCTAATTGTTACATAACTACACCCTTTATATTGTTCATGTTTTGTTTTGAATTAATAAAAACATAAAGAAAAAAATAAGAAAAAAATATACCCTTTATGTTTTGTAACGATTTTTGTTTACCAATTTAATATATTTCTAATAACATTTTAATTACTTTAATCTTTTGTATAAATGATACTTAATGAAGTGTATTTGTGTAAATCAAAGAACTTTAAGAAAATTCACAACCCTGGGATCGGCTACCCAATGTCTTCTCGATTGTTGATGCTTGATCTTGGCAGATCTCCAGACCAGCGGAATTGTCTGCATATTGTACGTTTGGTTTTGATATAATTGTATATGGGCAATTCCGTATGAGAGAAGGCAAAAACACCACATCTCAAAGTTGAGCAATCTTCCCTAATCAAACTGTTATCGATAGAGGAAAACTTGAATTTTAGGAAACTGAAAACCATTTGTGTATAGCTCTATTGGTTTTGCAAATATTTCTGCTTGAATTGAACAGAAATTTATGACCTTTTATTCATAAATCAGCTTCATTTCATGAAAATGAAGTGAATCTTTTAATTCAATGATTATTTCTGCTCTTTTTCTCATATTTTCCATACAATGTAGCAACAATCACAAATTGTAAAGCATGGGCAGTAACTTCATTGCATTTTTTTTTGGAGAAATATTTGAAATCTATGCATATTTGATCGTAATTCCGTTACGATAAAACGTAATAAGTTTTTCTCAATATCTTATTACTTGTTCTTTAGTCATGTCATTGTGAATTCTCTTCCTTCACCACAGTCCTAAGAACTTCCAACATAATTTTCTGAAATAATGTCACTACTTTTTCCAAAATTGGCGTAACGGTATTAGTAATTCCGTTACGTAACGGAATTACACGCACATGGTTTGTAAGGTATTGATTGATATTGCTGAAAATAAACAAATTTCTTGTTCTCAATGTAGAAATACCCTTTAAATAGCATGAACTGTAGCCATGTAGACAATAAGTCATTATACAAGTACTGTACAATGTTACTTTATGTGACTCATTGTACCCACATGCTTCATATATTGCATCAATGGTGATTTAACTAAATTGATACACGATAGATAATTTCTCTAATCTCTCCATGAACATAATAGAGATGATAATGTTCTATCATTAAATTAGTTTCCAGCAAGAACCACTTGACTGAAATTATGAAGATGCAGCAGATTCACGTTTGTACTTTAGAAAGGGAAAAACAAAAATACAATTAAAAAAAAAAAAATCCAGTGATTAGTATGACACATGGTGCTACATTTATTTTCTCACATTAATTTACCTTCATGTATTTTAAGATATAAATCATACCTTCAACTTTCAAGGAGATTTAATATTAATAATTTTGTAAAATTTGTATGTAGATTTAAATATCATTGATCAGTTAAAGGCTCATAACTCATCATTAATTATGTAAATTTGTATTAAACTGAAGCATATAAAAGTAAACATAAATACAGAATAGGCTTCAAGATATTCAAAACTAAACATAATACAGGCTAAGATACACATGTTTTATTCATTATCATAAATTCAGAATACATTGAGTGTTCAGTGTGCTTCTGTATGCAGATCAAAGAAGAACGATGTACAAAGTATTTGCATTTTCAAATGGGAATTCCTAAAGGTGTCTTTCATTTTTGGCAATTCCATATTTATATTTTATATGCCAACTTTTTGTTTGAGGATCATACACGTTTATATCCGATATACATCTATACACGTATTTCATAGAAAACGCATTCCAAATTGATTTGAGAGTAAATTAAGATCAATTTAGGATGAATTTTTTAAAGAATAATTTTAGAATATAACAAGAGTTTAAATATAACAAATCTCGATTTTCTTGTAATTCTGTTACGCACACACATAACTTCAGGATTTGTTCTGGTCCTTATGTAAGAGCTTGTGATGAACAATGCACATTATTTACTAATGACTATAAGCAGAAAAGCAGAAAAATGTAACCAAGAAATTGCATTTTCATGGGTGGATTTCACAGGCGTAATTCCGTTACAGTGACATTCGTTTGTCTAAAAGGTAATTTCAGAGGTTAAAATAGATCATTTCTGGAAAAAAAAGATGTACCAAATTCAAGTTTGTAACTTAAATGATAAGTTTTTATTACCAATGAAGATTTTTTTTTGTGATAGCTTTTGCAGAAAATCATTACATAGTTAGTGTTGAATGAAAGACCCCTTTCCGTTATGATTGTATTTTGGTCTCTGGATGCTATGTGTTATAGATCTGTAACAATCTTGGGTTCTGTTGTACCTCTAGTACCCCTGCCAGTTATTAAAGTTTTAAAAACTGTGAAAGTGAAAGGAATTTTAAATATGATTAAGAAAACAGAGCTAAAAATCACTTATTTGTCATTCTGTAACAGTGGAATTACCCATTCACAATGCATTTCCATTCACACAGATTTCCAATATTCAGGAAGTTTACGAGGCTTTATAGCATTGAAAGTTGAATGATTTGACCTGCTTGTGATTTTAATTGTTTAAATGTTGCTTGATATTGATTATGTGCAGTTATTTAGCATGTCACATAATGTAGTACATTTTTTCTCACAATTTAACCATTTTTCTTAGCGTAAAGGAAAAATTCTAAAATGTTGCTTTTTTTCCTTCAAATATGGTTATTATTGTCAAATTATTGATTTTTGAAAAGTATTGAAGCTAAAATGTGAATTCTTTGTTGTTCATGTACCGATTTGTGGAAAATTTGATTTCACTGCTCAAGTTGTGTAATTCCGTTACACACTTTAGTGGACATAGTTCCTAGGATTTTCTTTTATTAAGTGGGTGCAATCCTTTTTAATTTCTTGCCTACTAATATGAAGCTGAAAATAAACCGAAATAAAGCTGGATTTTAGCGATATTTTTGTCAAATTTCACTCTTATTTGTATTTTGGCCATATTTTCATTTATTTTACACATAACAAGTTCAAAAATTGCTTTACAGATATGTCAAATTATGGTTTATATTCAAGTGCTAGATAGCCTTGATGTTTGCATTAGCATGTAAGAAGAGTTGAGTGCAAAATAATTGAGTTTTCCTTGTAACTTTCAGAGATGTAATTCCGTTACAATTTTGTGTAATTCCGTTACAGTGGTTTTTTTTCAAAAAAGTGAATTTGTGAACTTATCATTGTGTTGTTTATGCACATACTTGTTCCAAAATGAAGTTGACATTATCAAGATAGAAAAAATACATAAAATCAGTTTCAAAGTGTCTTATATTTCAGAGAAACTCAACGCAAACTTGTAGCAAAAAAAAAACTCCATTCTCCGGTAATTCCGTTACGGTCACACATCAATATGTGTGACCGTAACACACATCAATATGTGTGACCGCAACAACACATGGAAGATATAAAACCATTTCCCTATCATGTTGTAGCCTGGTTACCTGTGCAACTTATATAAGTATCAAAATTTACTTAAGTCATGAGAATATTGCGCAGGGAATGAAATAATGAGCAAAACACGTCTCTGAATGTAATTCCGTTATGGTGGAATTGCCCATATATTCCATTTCTTCTTGACGTTATTAGGCTAGCATTGTGCGAATAAGTAAAATACAAACATGGGCGAATGCATACTGATGGCATTTCGTTTATAATTATATACCACCTTTTTTTACCTGGTTTCTTCTTTTCCAATTACAGTCGGTATTGCAAGAATAATTTCCCTTCTTTAGGTTTTGATTAGTCCTAAATTCTTACAGAAAACCAGGAAAGTTCAACGAATGGTCTTGTATGGAACCTGCAATTAGCTGGCCTTCTTTCCACTTTCACCGATAGTTACGGCACCAACCGCAACCACAGCGACAACCGTTCTCAGCACATCTAACTATTATGGCCGTTAAGATTCCCATCTAATTCATAACATAATTTATGTATTCATTCAGTGACGGTAGGCCTACTTTCGACATGGTACATAAAAACACCATCTCTTGTTAGTTTCGCACGATGTTTTGTGCTGAGCGACACAAAAACACATTCGCTGGTTTTTAATTTTGCGGTCCATCGCAAGAGCAAGACCCTCATCAAAATGATATTATATTATTCATAGTAAATGAAAATCAATCAAATTGCTATTTGCGGGTTTTAATGTTCGCGGACGCCGACTTCAGTGCTCATGCAAATTGCAATTATTTATGTATCTGATAGTAAGCCTCTTGACTTGCAGGGGTATTCTAGCCAGTATCATAATTATTATTTGTCCCAGTGCATATGAGCACCAAGTGGCATGAATACACCTGTAGTCTGTACCCCAAAGCCAAAGGCTGTATGTGTCTAGACAGAAAATTCCATCTCATTCAGGAGGAGTCCTGTAATATTGTAACGTCATACTATCCCTGAGTGAAACAACAAACGAGGAGAAGGACTGATTTATCGGTCTAGTATGTGTCCACATAGATCACTATGTAACTTGTAAGTGGTCCGTGATTATGAAAATGTGACAAAAACGACGTATTATTCCGTGGATTTTATACGAACCTTTCCGGCTGTGTCTGCCATGTCTGAGTGTGTGTAAGAAGGGTCGCAAAAAATGTCGGATATGGGAGAACGAGAATTGATAGTGCACCCTTCACGAAATTGAAGACAAGTTCCCACACGGACAAGTGACTAGTACCGGTATCGCTGTACCACTACCAGATGAGTGCCATCCGATCGATCGTGCACTGTTTTTGCACACGTCCATCACCGCACGTGTCTTTTGGTGCCCACCAACTATCGATGCATGACGGTGGAAATAAAAGGGGTGGTACCTGTACTTATCCGCTGACCTGGGATCGGGAGGAACATGGGGTGGGGCCGCGGGGGGGGGGGGGGAGAGGGGGGAGAGGGGGGAGAGGGGGGAGAGGGGGGAGAGGGGGGAGAGGGGGGAGAGGGGGGAGAGGGGGGAGAGGGGGGAAGGGGCTAAGAGGGACAAGAGGTGGAAATACCAATCATACAACACAAGATGGTACGGCTCTGTTTCTATTTCATTGCAGAAAGATGATTTTTTTAATCGTCATGATTTTTTTCAACCAAACAGATCGGGTCTAAATTGAAATTCTGGCCAAAAGTTTCATTACTGGGCCCTTTTGTCCCTTTTGTAAAGGAGGCATTTGAGGCACTGAATGGGGCTACCCCCGGGGGCTACCCTGTGTTTTTAAAGAAGTTAATAAATCAATCAGGGGCGGTCGCCCCCCCCCCCCCCCCCCAATGAAAATTTTGGGGGGCGAACATATCATTTCGCCCCCCCCCCCCCCCCAATAATTCCGAAAATGAGAAAGAAAAAAATCGAGTGATATAATGCCAAAGACGGGAAAGACACATTCATCAATATTGACCAAAATAGTTGAAGTTAGCGTTGTTCAAGCCGTATGAACAATTTTATGATAATTCGAAATTAATGCATTTGCTCCAAATTTAATTTTTTAAATGCTATAGGTCTATATAAATTACGTATACTTTCACTCAGATTTATCATGAATTACGTGATACCTATGCATACAACGAAGCACAACTACTGTTTGTAAAAATAAAGTGATACAAATAAATATTGAAAGAAGTTGTCGAAAGACTATTTATTGTATATCGAGAGTCTTTGTTTTCCCTGAGGGCAAGTGATTCATTCATTCGTTTTGGAGGGGAAAAGCGTGAAAAAGAATAGATCTAGTAAGTACTTTTCTCGATTAAACCTTATTAAAAGTAAGAAAACAATGATGAGAATGTATGTCGGGAATATGTTAATGAATTGAGTGCATATTTACGCGTATAAGGAGATGATAATGTAAATGAGACGTGAAATTAGTGAAGTTGTGTCAGTCCCACACGTGTCAATTTGTGTAATGTATAATTGAGTGAGCTATTCTCGCCAATCTCGGCTTATCTCGCGACGCGATGGCGAGATATCTCCTTGAATTTTAACAGTTTTGAGATGAGCTATACATTGAATCCAAGATGTATGTGGCATTTATGAATGTAATAGTGTGGATATGTTTGCGCGTATACATGCCAGCATATTTTTGTTACACACAATGCCAAAGAAAAATGACAATTTCAATTATAAATATAAAATTTGTATTTTTCTAATTTCTTGTTGTTGAAAATGGAAATGCAAAGCCAAAGATGTTTGATGGGATTTGTATACTAAAGCCATTAATTTGAAGGGAACCACGCAAAGAATAACACAGGCATATACATGTATGTTGGTACTGAGTGTTGTTTGATATTAAATAGATGTCCAACACTTGACTTTGGTCTTTGCAAAGGGTTGTGTAACTGTATTGTAATGTACTTCATCAATAATGCAATTAATAACCAAAACTTACAGAACCAACAGGGCCTTTGGTTCCGTAGGCGCCAAACCTTTGTGAGTGTGAAAATTGTATACACGCGTACATTTTGAGACAATAGAACCATGTGGAAGATGCCACCCCAGGCAGCTCTTTTACAATTTTGGGGAGCTCTTTTGGACATTTCGGGGGCTTATACACCCAGAGCCCCTGTGTGTTTTTTTTTTCACTTACAAGTTCATAATTAGACTTTTAGTTTTTAGGCAGTTAATATGCCTAATGGGCATCTGGTATCCACTATTTCCAGCAAAAAAATTAATATTTTTATCTCGGGGGCTCCTTTTCGGGGGCTACTTTTCCAACTTTCGGGGGCTACTTTTATCATCTCGGGGGGGCTACAAATTTCCGGGCTCTTTTTCTAATTTCAGGGGCCACTATAAAGCTCTAATGCTGTAAGTGATCATCTGATAAGCATTTGATCCCTTTTTTTTCGGGGGCTACTTTTTTTCTTTCGGGGGCTCTTTTGGGCATTTCGGGGGGCGAATTCGCCCGCCGCCCCCGTGTATTTTTTTAGCTGACTATTTCTGTGTTTGGAACTTTCCTTGTATTGAACTGCCTCCTTCAATTCTCAAGATTTGTTCGGGATTTTGGTTGTGATGTGCAGGGTTACTAGTCATCCAGGTTAACACCCTAAGTCCCTACTCTTTTATGAAGATCTACATTGTAGGTAAACTAGGTTCTTTTGCATACATGATATGTGGCTGTCTCATACACGAGACCTCCATTTATCGTCCTAACCGAGGGACGGGATGTTTCTCCATGAATCCTTTCCTGCATAGGAAGCACAAGGGGAAGAACGTTAACACACAATGTGAGTTAGCTCGAAGTTTGTGTGATAAAAGACGCCATGTCCGATGGTAGGATTCGAACCAGGGGTCCTGTGCGTCTATTAAAGTCAGATGCACTCCCAACTAATCTAACTTGCCCCCCTGAACATCGACATATCTCTGATTCATTAGCCCTAGGCCACATGTAGACCTACTAAATGTAGTGAAAGCTACAGAAGGAGGCCAGTCCTCTGGTAACTCGTGTGATTAACCTTCCCTTCTCCATTCTATAAATGCCGAGCACCTGGCTAGAAGGCAGAAGGTACCATCTTTAAAGTCTTTGGTATGACCTGGTCTGGATTCGAACCTGGGACCTCCCGTGCATGAGGCGGACACTCTAACCGCTAATAAAGCCACCATGCTACATCTAGTAAAAGTAAAAGAAATATATATGCAAAAAGTGATGAATGGTTGATCAAATTTTAGTGATTTTAGTGATCTTGTAATGTGAAATGTTCACGTTGAATGAATGTTATATGGCCGAGAAATGATGGAAAATGCAAAATGATATTCGCCAACTCATTGCACTGACTTTGTACACAGTTATAACTTTCCAGTGGATAATAATAAATCTGCACACTTCAGTCGCAAATATCTTTCTAACAAACAAGAAATTCTAGACAAAAACAAAACCTGTTCCATGCTTTTATTGGTAATACACATACAAAGGTATGAGCGAACTACTAGAGTTCTGAGTATGTTTTGTGGATTTGGACAATGTTACTAGAAGGATGAAGTCCCACATATTTGTGGGTTGGTAGTCCTACAGTTCAGCAAGAAGATACAAAGTTATATGAAGTATACAAGGAGAAAGAGCATAAATTTTTCTATTTTTAGAGCCCAATTTTGTTATCCTACCTGCTTTAGTTATTTTGTAATGATTTTTATTATTGCGTAGATCGCTAAAATTGAGGAAAATCCTTAAATTGGCAACATATTGTGATATTTTAAAAACAGATTTCAGCGTTCAAATTGGCAACTTTGCGACAAAGTCACCTCATATTTGTCTTAAATTGTAATTGGGTCATTCCACGGGGTTGGGGCAATTTTTGTGATACCAGAAGTGAGAAACTGTGTCTCCTATCAACTGTAACAATGTTTGCTCAAATTGAGTTTTGCATAAAAAGCATAGCCAACTCTCTTCAGAAGTTCTCAAGCTTCATGGTGAATCAATATTATGGACCCAAAGTTTATGTAATGTTATATGAATATGATGTCCATGTAACGGTGGTAAAAAGATAAATGTGTATTAAGCAAAGATTTTGAAGAAAAGCAACCGAAACAGGAACGATTCTGGTAGGGCACTACTATATAATGTTCATTGCATATAAATCTTCAACAGATGATTTCATCTTCCATGTGTAGTAGAAGATCTCATACCACCGTTACATGGACATCGTCATATTTTTTGCCCCAACCCCGTGGAATGACCCAATTACTAAATATTTTCCACCTATTTTTATGTCATTAAAGGGGAAGGAACTCCTAGCCTTTTGACTTACTGGATGTGATGAGAGCATAACTCTTGTCATTTCTAGTCACTTATTTCCTCATGAATATTCCCAATAATGAAAATAATCAATATTTTATGGCCTACTGTCGTCTGCTCTCAATGCCAACAGGAGGCGGCCATTTCTTCAACTTCTCGCGGTGAAATGACGTGTCAGGCGGAGAACACAATAGCGGTTGCGATAATGCTATTGTGTTCTCCGCCTGCCACGTCATTTCACCGCGAGTAGTTGAAGAAATGGCCGCCTCCTATGGGCATTGAAAGCAGACGACAGTGGTCCATAAAATATTGATTATTTTTGTAATCGGGAATATTCATGAGGAAATAAGTGACTAGAAATGATAGTAGTTATGCTCTCATCACATCCAGTAAGTCAAAAGGATAAGGGTTAATTCCCCTTTAAAAGGTCGAACAAAATTAGGAGTTGCCAATCTGTAGAGGAAAACAATGATCAATTTTGCCTCAAAAGAGCTCTCATCCTTGATGGGTTAAATTCAGCTTACATGCAGTAACTGGGCTGACTGCTGAGGAGCCTTGATGAGGTACATGTACATGTACTGTACGCCTTTTATAGGGCTAACCAGATTATTTACCATCAGCTTGTATTTGAGTGATGGACAGGCAGCTCTGGGAACAATCTGAAGTCAATTTGTTATTTTATGAATAAATGTTTAATAATTTATGGTCATTTATTGAGAGAAAATCTGTTCTCTAGAGGCTTTTGAATATTTTAAAATCATTTGTCATCAAAAATTAATAAATATACACTTTATACGCATGCCAACCACCCACAACAATAAGCACCACAACAGCAGCTCAACAAAACATGACCAGCAACATCGACAATAGCAACAACAACAGCAACAATAGCTACAAAACATTAACAACAATAACATCAGCAACAACAACAGCAACTCCCCTAACAAACAAACTTCTTCAGATTTCAGTTCTATAAATAATGTATATGTGACCGGCTATAGCAAAACCCTGCACTTGTCAGTAAAAATCAAATTGTAGATTTTGAATTCATACCATAAGAAAGGCCTCACTCATCACAAGCCTTCATTTGATGCTTTGTTCTAACAAATTTGGTCAATAATTGGCGAAGATGTGATTGTTTCAATTTTACAATCATAGGTCTTTTACACACGTTATAAATGTGAATGCTTAAAATGCCCATTTCTTCAAAACATGAATTACCGACAAGTGCCTGGTTTTGCTATAGCCGGTCACATATATATTTGGGAAATCACCCCACAGAACCCTCTCCTTCAACTACCCACTTGCTCCTGTAGTAGGCCGTAGTGCATGTACGTGTCGTGATATGATAAATTGAAGACATGTTTATATTCTGATCGAGAAACCGCATTGATAGGCAGTGGGATAGCGTGAGGGGAAATTTATTCATCAAGATTAGGCATCAAGGTGATTGAAGGAATTGAAGGAATAACCGCAAGATATAGGGTTACATGTACATGTACATGACGGAGTGAAAGATATATCCCAACTTTCCAAGACTAAAAAAAAAAATGTCAGTGAAGTACCTGGATATTTCTCTTTTCAGAAAACAGAAAGCATGCCTCTCTATTTTGTTCCTCTTTTATTTTTTTTTACATTTTAAAATTTTGCATACATGCATTCACATCGTATTTAGGCGAGATAACCACAAGATACAGGGTTACATCATGGTTACATGGTTACATCATGGTACAGGGTTACATCATGGTTACATGGTTACATCATGGTACAGGGTTACATCATGACGGAGTGAAAGAAATATCCCAACTTTCCAAGACTAAAAAAAAAATCTCAGTGAAGTACCTGGATATTTCTCATTCAGAAAACAGACAGCATGCCTCTCTATTTTTTTGTTGCATTCATATCGTATTTAGGCGAGATAACCATGAGTTACAGGGTTACACGACGAAGTGAAAGAAATATCCCAACTTTCCAGGACTAAAAAAAAAAAGTCAGCGAAGTGCCTGAATATTGCTCTTTCAGAAAACAGAAAGCATGCCTCTCTATTTTGTTCCTCTTTTTAAAAATACATTTTACAATTTTGCATGCATGCATTCACATCGTATTATTTCTAGGTGATATAACCACAAGATACATGGTTACATCATGTACATGACGGAGTGAAAGAAATATCCCAACTTCCTAAGACTGAAAATAATGTTTAGTGAAGTGCCTGAATATTGCTCTTTCAGAAAATGGAAAGCATGCCTCGCTATTTTTATTTTATTATTTTTACATTATATACAATAGACCGCTTCTGTAATGTATGCAAATAATATGCGTATGACGTAAGACTCCCCGTTGGCAAGCTTAACAATAGTAACTAGGTCCAGCAAGCTAAGTTTGCTGGAGCTTGCTGGACCTAGTTACTATTGTTAAGCTTGCCAACGGGGAGTCTGACGTCATACGCATATTATACGCATATTATTTGCATACATTACAGAAGCGGTCTATTTTGCATGAACATGCATTTACGTTTTATTCAGGCGACACATTTGCATACAGAGGCTTCGTCAGGTTACGTACGACTAGAGTTTGTACATCTTACTGCAAGATCATGCATGAACAGTGATTGTTGATAAGTATGGTTTGCTGCCCTCTACATGCACACAGCCTACAGCTTGTCAATAGTGGGGTGAGGTACTTGATTGGGGAGGCATGAGATCTCAAATCTATTTGCAAATGTTTGCGAGTGAAATGCCATCTGTGGCCGTCATTCCTGTTCCTGATATTGTGTCATTCTCCTTTAAATATTCTTTCACCTTTTTGTCCTCTTCTCTTTCTCTTCCTCTTCCTCAAAATCTTCAATATCTATCCCATTCTCTCGCTCTTTATCTTTGTTCTCTTGTTTTTTTCTACCTCTCCTTGTTTTTCCTCTCTTTAGGTATAGGTCTTGTTGTAGTGTGCACGCCAAACATATGGTGACCAATACAATTAGTACTAGACAGTATGTGTACAATGTACAAAACTATGAAAAGGCTAAAAGGTAATTACAAATGTACAGTCTAACCTGTGTATAATGACCACCAAAGAGAAACAAGAAAAGGAGATTATGCAGACAGGTGACCTCTATAGACAGGTTCCATAACAAACAGTCAAACCTGTGTATAGTGACTACCAAAGAGAAACAAAAAAAGAGGCTACTGTAGACAGGTGACCTCTATAGACAGGTTCCATAACATTGTACAGTCAAACCTGTGTATAGTGACCACCAAAGAGAAACAAGAAAAGGGGTTACTGAAGACAGGTGACCTCTATTGAGGGGGCAGCTCAGTGCTCGACTCGCCAACTGGATATACCGCACTCGGACCTCGGTGCGGTATATCCAGTGGCTCTTCTCGCACATCGTGCATTATTTGGCCCTGAATGCACTCGCTACCGTGCATTATCTGTATACTGTCTGACTTTTATGAATAATTATAATTATATGTTTGTTGAATCAAAGTTTGTCGACCCCACAATTACTAGCATTTTATTTTCTTGAGAATAATGGTCTGTGCATTTGAATTGCACCTCCCCAGGGCAGTTGGGCAAGTGCTTATAACAAATTCCTGCAATTACGGGTTGTGTATCCAGTTCTATCCTGATTTGATGGGAATTGTAGAACTTTAAAGGGGTACCTCAGTTTTGGAATAGAGGGCGCTGCATGCAATAATTTGTTTTGGTGAGATAATGACAAACTGAAAGAGCATACAATTTTAATGACAGAATAAACTTTATTTGATCAAAACCGGTTCAGAAACGGCTGAAATATCAATAAATATATCCCATCGGAATAAATCTAGGGGCGCAGATTTATTTAATGATTTTAAAAATTTTTTTTTAAATGCCTACACTTTTTCAAAAATTTTCAAAAGAGGTTTTTAAATAGTTGTTGATGATCTCTCTATTTAATCATTATTTCAACAAAACATCACATGCATAATTTTGTATGAAAAATGGTTGAAACCAATGCTGTTTAGAGAGCGTGTGTTTTAATGGCTCTTTTTGAATGATAACAGGCTTTTTACTTAGTCGTTTGTAATTTTCTATACCTTTCAAGCTAGCTAAATACATAAATGTTTCATAGCGCTTTACACTTTTATTACCCCCGTCATAGGATACAATGCAAACCAGCACAATTGTGTGCACCATCTCCACTCCCTGGGGAGCATTCCTTCCAAGCGCTCATGGGCTCAAGAAGATCGTTCACATAAAGGCTTTCACCTCCTACCGGTCCCCATTTATACACCTAGGTAGTAATAATAATAATGATAATCATTTGTCTTATTATTATTATTATTAAGTAATTATCTGCTGCTACACACAAGTTATAATAATTAATTGTTCTTGAAAATGAGGTGACATAATTAATACTAGTCCTTAATACAGGGCAAAAAATAGTATGGCTCGATTGTGCATTTATAATTTGTATTAATTATACATTTGTCAAACGTATGTGACTATGTGTGTACATACTGTACTGTATATGCCATTTTTTGTAAAGAAAAAAAAAGAAGAACAAATTGTGAATGAAATTACATCTGTGTACATGACATAATGTTGTAATTAATCTGGCTCGAGTTCTGTTTCTTGTCACCTTTAATAGAATTAAACACATCTGTCTTTTAATTGAATAAAAAAATGAGAAAAATATACAGGCTGAATAGGAAAATATATATTGATACTTGTTTTTTAAAAGGGATTTGGTATTAAACATTGTCAAAATCCATCAAATTTACTTTGAACTCTAGGAGTTCTCACATACATGTACCTCATTGTATTCATCAATTAAATTCCAATAGAAGCATGGATGGACCAGGTTTGGGTTTTCTTAATTTCCCTTTTCGTTTAAGTTAGTTGTGATTGAAAATTTGAAATGTTCAAAGATTTGAAAGTTTCCCTGCGAGAATGTCAGCTAAATGTACATGAACATGTATGTTCAAAGTTAGTACAATGAGCTAGTGAATACCACTTTGCATTTTCGCTCATTACTCGGACATATGACATTCATTTACCATGGAATCATACATCATACTCAGTAGACATACATGTATCAGCTAGGTCACAGAATCACACATTTTAATCAACTTTTATCACTTTAAATATCATTTTATCACGTTTGTACATCAGTATTTATTATTTCTGAGATAATCTTGTTTAAAGTTTGGAGCCCTGTACTGTATAAACCATTTTGAAGCTCTAGAGCTATATTTAAACAAGGTAAAAAATAAATAGTTATCTACAAATTTGGCATCACATAGAGGAAGCTCTGATATATACAACCCTGTGTTCACACACAAAAATTTCATCCCTTAATCATGACCAAAGAATCAGGAGCTGACTAAAGAATCAGCTCCTGATTAGCTATACGACGGAAATTGTCTGTCTGAACGCTCACTTAACGAAACGACGTATAGCTAATCATGATTATTGAAACGGGGGTTTGAGCATCGTTTCGTACGAGAGCTGACTATAGAATCACGATCGTTTTGTGTGTGAACAACCGGTCGCTCGTTTAATCATGATTAGCTGTACGAGACTCGTATAACGGGGCGTGGCTTAAAGTGACCGCAGACAGAAAAAAAAGACAACACACTGCGCAGTAGCAAAATGCGCACTTATACGATGTTTCGTGGAGCTGAAGGCCAGCTGGTTTGGGATCTTGTTTTTGTGTGTGTGAACGTATCGTACGTTTTGTTAATCATGATTCTTTAGTCATGATTCGTTAGTCATGATTCTTTAGTCATGATTCTTTAGTCATGATTAAGGGATGAAAATTCTGTGTGTGTGAACACGCTGAAAGATGGTTGACATGCGTAACTCAACTTAGCCAAAAACTGACTTAACTCCCTTATCACTCTCACCCAACGATTCTGTAATATCATCTGTTCTCGTGGTTTTAATGTCCTCATAATTAAAGCTCATGATATTCATGAAGTAATGTTAACCAGCCACCCTGTCCCTAGGAATCCAGCTTAAAGATGAATAACAGTTTTGGGAAAGTAGCCGAAAACATCTATTTTGATCAATATTGTTGAATAAGTAGGGCTTGTGTGGTAAAATCCGAACCTACAGTAAGCATCGTTAAATACAGAAATATCGGAAGAAATCCAATACCCGCCCGTGAAATGTATAAATCCACCGCCCGTTCGCACCTGTCCGCGCCGCTAGCGCTGGGCTGGAGATATCGACAAGCTGGGGACAAGCCCGTATAGTGAACACGCACACGGTCATTTCCACGTAGCGTATGCGCGATTCCGCGTTGGCGATATCAATCCTCAGCAGATCAATTTATAATTTTGCAAATATATCAATTAGTAGGCAGTTTCTTGGCCAAATTTGAATAATCCCATATTAGTAAAATTATATTCTTTCACATGGTTGGTAATAAGAGTGTACATTTCATTTTTAGGGGGTGGGGCATTTCCCAATACTGTCATTAACCTTTAAAGGGGAATTCCACCCCAGAAATGTGATGTTTGCTATAAAATGAGGTGAATATGAAGAATCATGATCGAAAATCTGAGCAAAAACGGTAGAGCAATAACAAAGTTATGACAGGATGAACTTTGCTCCGATTCTTAGTATGGTTCGCAATTGCTATCAATCGTGACGTCACGTGCGAGCTGCAGCCATTTTGACTTCTACATGGAAATTTTACAAAATTTAAATTTTCTTCATAACAAAGCAAATTTATGAGCTTACAAATTCCAATGAGGTTGGCCCATCGATATTCTTCTATGAATTCGTGAAAACAAGCAGAGAAAAAATATTTTTTAGCAACGAAAATGAGAAATAAGTGTATTTTCATGTACTAAAGCCATGGCGAGTTGCTCGTGAATGATGTAGCATATGGCGGCAGTTTTGAAACCATCGCTCATTACTACATGATGTTCAAATAGGTATAACTCCCGTGTTTCTTGTCCGATTTTGATCAAATTTTCACCAATTATTCCTCTTGTTCTGCTTATTCAAATAACGAATGATTTTATCAGGCCCGGATTACCCCTTTAAGTTTAATATCTTTTTAAAGAAACTTCTAGAATGGTGGCCTTTACGCCGCTAAAAACAGGCTTGAATGTTTGTATATACACCTACGCGTGCATGTTTGCATACATGCACCATTTCCGCTGGGCTCAACAACAGTATTTATAATGCAAACCCAACGAATGCTAATTGTGCATAAACCTTGTGGCACCAAAGCAGGGGGATATTATTTCGGTCTTGGCGGTCTGTGGGGGCGGCGCGTAACCTATTTTTTTTTGTCTGTAGACAAAAAGGTAAGCAATCCAACGCTCGATCCTAGAAATGGCATCCATTATGGCCGCAGCAAGAATTCACATGGGAGTGTGTAACAAAAAATAAGAAACTAGAACAAATTTGATGAGTAGACAAATACTAGTAGATATTGTAGATATCTAGACAGAATAGAAAGAAAGAAAGAAAGTAAGACAAAAGAAAGAAAAAAAGAAGAAAGATAGGTAGATATATATTATAAAGACAGATAGATAGATAGATAGATCTAGATAGATAGATAGATAAATAGATTGATCGATCGATCGATAGATAGACACACAGACAAACAAACACAGAAAGACAAGCACGCACATACGTACACACTAAATAACACAAATACATGCCCACACATATGCACACACTCAAAACACACACATGCACACAAACAAACACAGACATACACACACAAACACACCCACACAGACAAACACAGACAAACACGCACACACACACACACACACCCACATGGTACACAAAGACGCAAATGCACAAACACACAAATAAACGCGCAGCTAATTAGATTCATGGTCATGCGCCACCGTTCAAATGTCTTCTTGTGAGACAAATTGGATGTGTCAAAGCATATAGACGTGAGCACAATCAGTCAAGTAAAATACTGTACACTCCAGCTTGATTTATTATTTTTCTCTCCTCTGTTTTTTTTCCACTTCGCTCCTTCCTTCCGATATTTATTCTCTTAGTGGCGTTAAGCCTGGCGTAACATCCGACAACACAAACCGCGGCGGTTTGCCTCGTCAATAAATTTTGACTTCTCCAAGATGCAAGAGAGAGAGAGACGTGAAAGAGAATCGCAAAATAAATGGACAGATCGTGGGAGGAGAGAGGGAGAGATTCAAACTAGGAAATGTGAGAGAGAAACTGGAGAGAGCTTTTCTAGAGAAAAAATGCTTGAGAGAGAAATTAGGGAGAACAATTTTGGAAAGAAAATGCGAGAGATTTGATCGAAAAACAAAAATGGAAAGAGAGTGAAGATGAGATAGAAATGCAAAGGTGAAATCTAAAGAAGAGAAAGATGTCGAATTGAACTTCATGCAATACAGAGATATGAGAGAAAAATGCAATAGAAAGTTTATAGATCAACTTTATAAATTCAAATAAACATATTGTTTCAAAGAGGGGATTCAAACCCAGGCCCAAGACAGATGTCAAAAATAAAATTCACATTCTGATATTGCCAGAGAAGCGGTAGATGGACGAGAAAGAGAAGAGTGAAAGAGAAATGGAGGTGAAACCTGTGAAAGATTCAAGGGAGAATTACATATATATATAGAGAGAGAGAGAGAACGAGAGATTGGAGAGGGAGATAGAGAATGTATTATGTAATAGAGAAGATGCAAGAAACTAGAAAAATGCAAAATATTTAGAGATTGGAGAGATAAAGACATGGGAGAGAGAAACGTAAAAGATGAGAGTGAGAGAGAGGGAAAGATTACATGAGTGTATTAAAGGGGTAATTTAGTTTTGGTAGAGAGGGCGCTGCACATCACAATTTTTTTGTGAGGTAATGAAAAACTGAGTGTCGAATTTGAGAGAACATGCAATTTTAATGGCAGAATAAACTTTATTTGGTCAAAATCGACCCAGAAACGGCTGAAATGTTTTAATGGCTCTTTTTGAATGATAACAGGCTTTTTACTTATTCGTTTGTAATTTTGTATACCTTTCGAGCATGGTGGAGTTATAACTATAAGTTTATAGTGTTACTGTGCAGGTTTTGGCTACTAAAGTTCAGCCTTACCAAAACTAAACTACCCCTTTAAAGGGATATGCCAGTAGTGGGAAACGCCCCACACACAAAAAATGAAATGTACGCTCTTATTACCAATCATGTGAAAGAATATGTTTTTACTAATACGGGATGATACAAATTTGGCCTGCCGATGGTTGTATGTTGATATACAGCCTCGTGCGATGCGTGTTTATTCTATGGCAAATGCACACATGGCAATTCGCACGAGCGAATCGCTCGAACGAGCCTATCTATGTGGCCAGCGCAGACGGGCCAAACTGACGGTGAATTTAGGCTCAATGTCAGCGGCTTTCATGAACGTTTTAACTTTTAACTTATATTTCTGCACTTAACGATACTAAGGTTCGGATTTTTCCACACATGCCCCTTTTTATGCTATTTCAACAATACTAATCAATTAGTTTGGTCAATAAAGTTATTTTCCACTACTGGGGAGAAGAACCAAAGAGAAATGGAGACCTGTGCAAGAGAGAGAGAGAACGATAGATTCAAGAAGCGATATATACATGTATGTGTAAGATAGAGATGTGAAAGATGATGCGTTCGACCTCATGTGCACATGGGGGCCCCTTCTTACCCCTGCCGAAAGCGTGCCTTTTGGTGCTTATAAGCGCGGGATGGGTTGAATCTGTTATTTTCCTTCCCCCCCCCCCCCCCCCCCCCCCGTGGCATTTGTGAGAGAGTGAATTGCATTAGGCAATGTTATCTTGGGTCGATTCCGTCCCCCCGGTGCGATTGCGGGTTATGTATGCGTAACCTGTCGCCGCGGAATCGGGACGAATGGTATATCCTTGATTCTTGAGGGATATTCCGGAGAAAAAAAAGTTACATTTTATAAACAGTACTTCATCACATGCATGTATTGTATTTCCTTGCCATGACAAAGATCCTGCTAGGATTGAAAGCTAGGCTTCTTTTGACTCTAATAAAATATTAGACATGAATGTTAAAATTTATATTTTTGTAAGTTGCTTGAGTTGTTTTTCCATTCTTGATAATTATTATGAATAAAAAGCAATTTATTTTTGCTAAAAATCTACATAATTCTGAACGTACATACATAATGTAATAATAATAATAATAAATATTTGTTTAATGCATATTGCAAAAATCCTCTAAGCGCTAGTAAGTGTAAACATAAAATTAATATGAATTCAAACATAGAGGAAACTGACTAGAATATTTTGAATGATTGCAAATGAGCAAAGAAAAATAGGCTTCGCCGGGAATCGAACCCGCGACTTCCGGATTGCTAGACCGGTGCTCAACCAATTGAGCCACAAAGACTCTTGAATGGGGGGCTTTCCCATGAAACCCTTTTCATTGCTTGATAAGTCAGAAGCTATAGAAGGTGGCCAAAAAAAAAACGGAACGGGGCACTTCCCAAAATATAGTAACAAATGTATTATGACCATCGGATAGGGTGTCTTTTCAAATGAACAAGACCCCAAGAACAGTCAATTTGGTCGTGTTGTGGCCCATACTGGTTTTGAGCACTGAATATAATATCTCTGTCTAGGATATGAGACAAAAGGATCCGTCATAAATTCAATAAACCTTCACATGTCTTGAAAATGAGTTGAAGTATTAGTACTTAACATCTGCACGTACTAGATGCCTTAAAGGGATCTAGTAACTTTGTTTACATGTGCAAAAAGTAATGAGTGATTGACACAATGTATATTGTTATCTGATATGTCCACTGGGTGTTGTGTGAAAATTTCAAGTCAAATGGACGTTATATGGCCGAGTAATGAGCAAAAATGCAAAGTGATATTCACTAACTCATTGCACTCACTTTGTACACGGTTTCGTTGATCCAGAGGATAATTTAACATCTGAACACTTCAATCGTAAATATCTTTTTAACGAAAGGGAAATTTGAAAAACCGAAACCTGTCCCATGCTTTTTTTTGTTAATACGAATACAACAAGGTACATGTATGAGGGATCCGCTATAATTCCAATTGGATTTTGAGGATTTGGACAATGTTACTAAGTCCCTTTAATGTCATTCTTCCCACACACTGATTCCCCAAATGTCAAAGTATTATCGAGTCTTATTCATTTTACAAATGTGAGTGCGATGTTACTGTGGGGCGTGCGGGTGTACGGACTATTTATCTAGTCTAAACCCGATTGAAAGACGGGAACGAGCGATTCAGGTCGTACATTATAAACCATGCATTAATTTGTCCCCCTTTTGGTTGTATCAATTTTTATTTTCTGTGGTTCTATCAATTTTGATTCCTTCTGTTGTATAAACTTTTATTTGTATTTCGTTGCATTTCATCAACTTGTCTTTATTTGGTTGAATCAACTTGTCTTTATTTGGTTGTATAAATTTATCTTTATTTGGTTGCATATATACATGTATATTATATTCATCTTAATTTATTATTGGTTGTATGTTTTTTACTCTTCTGGTTGCATAAACTATTTTATTCCTCGGCTCTGGTGGCATCCATTTTGTTCCCCTTCTGGCTCTAAAAGACATTCCAAACGACAAACACGTCGTCCTCGGCGCAGTTTTTATCAGGTTAAGGAGTGCGTAGGCCAGTCACGGCAAACTCACTCGCACGAAGGCCATCCTCTCAATTCCCAATCACGATTCCTTCCTCGCCCCCACTTCCACAAACAACTTGACATTGTAAGCCCGGGGGGGGGGGGGGGGGGGGGGGGGAGTTGAATAACACTCATTTTCCTTTGGTGTACATAGACTGCCTTGTTCCACTTTTGCTCACTCTCTTTGCCCTCCTCCTGACCCCTCTCCTCTTGTAGCTAGGGAAGAGGGGAGGGGTGGGGGGGGGGGGGGGGTGGCAAGTGGGGTATCCCCCCTTACCTGCCTTTTGTGGGATAAAATGATACGTGAATAAACACTTCTTTTACTTTGGTGTAGACTGCCCCTTTTATGCGGATCATTTCCCCTCTCTTTGCTCCCTCCTTTTCCCCTTCCTCCTCACCCCCCCCCCCCATTTCATCCCTTTTTGCTCCCTCCTTTCCTCCTCACCCCCCCCCTCACACCCCACACCTTATGGCGAGACTCAATCTTACACAAATATCACATCGATCTGTTATTTGCCAAGATATCAAATGTACTTGATCCTGCATAAATCTGTACCTTGTACACTTCTTTCCTTTTATGACCATGTATTATTTTTCTTGAGGGGGGGGGGGGGGTGGTGCGGGTGGGGGTAGGGGTAGGGGCAAGGCTCAATCTGACAAGATTCACATGATATGCAGCAAGATTTATAATCTAAATCTGAACTTTATAGATGCCTTCATGGTATCTAAGTAATTTGATTTCAAAGATTTACGATAGTCGTAAACACGACATACAGTACGCTCTTCCGAAGCAATACAAATATCTTTTGCGCATTCCGTGCAAAACAATACACACTCATTTTTAGTGTATACATTTAATTAACTTTATCACAATGCTACCCTCAGTTTTTACTTGGAGTTCACAAACTTGAATACTCGGAAACCAGTAAGCAGTTGGGAATGCATGAAACATAGGTACTGTAAACGTTGTTACTTTCGCGCGATTAATATTTTGCGATGAGCCAAACAAAAACACATAAATTTGCGGCTTTTTAAATTTCGTGGCTGAGCAAGTGTTCACACGAATGGCGCAAATGGCGCATTAATATTCGCGGACTCCGACTTCAGCGCAAAACCCGCGAAAAATGAATGCACCGCGAACATTACCACGGGGCGAATTCGTCCGCCGCCCCCGTGTATTTTTTTCGCTGGTGCGGGTGGGGGTAGGGGCAAGGCTCAATCTGACAAGATTCACCTGATATGCAGCAAGATTTATAATCTAAATATGAACTTTATAGATGCCTTTATAGCATCTACATGTAAGTAATTTGATTTCAAAGATTTACGACAGTCGTAAACTCGACATACGCTCACTTCCGAAGCAATAATATCTCGTGCGCATTCCATGCAGAACAATCCACACTCCTTTTTAAGTGTATTATATTGACTTTAGCACAATGCTACCTTTAGTTTTTACTAGGAGTTCACAAACTTGAATACTCGGAAACCAGTAAGCAGTTGGGAATGCATGAAACATAGGTACTGTAAACGTTGTTACTTTCGCGCGATTAATATTTTGCGATGAGCCAAACAAAAACACATAAATTTGCGGCTTTTTAAATTTCGTGGCTGAGCAAGTGTTCACACGAATGGCGCAAATGGCGCATTAATATTCGCGGACTCCGACTTCAGCGCAAAACCCGCGAAAAATGAATGCACCGCGAACATTACCACGGGGCGAATTCGTCCGCCGCCCCCGTGTATTTTTTTCGCTGGTGCGGGTGGGGGTAGGGGCAAGGCTCAATCTGACAAGATTCACCTGATATGCAGCAAGATTTATAATCTAAATATGAACTTTATAGATGCCTTTATAGCATCTACATGTAAGTAATTTGATTTCAAAGATTTACGACAGTCGTAAACTCGACATACGCTCACTTCCGAAGCAATAATATCTCGTGCGCATTCCATGCAGAACAATCCACACTCCTTTTTAAGTGTATTATATTGACTTTAGCACAATGCTACCTTTAGTTTTTACTAGGAGTTCACAAACTTGAATACTCGGAAACCAGTAAGCAGTTGGGAATGCATGAAACATAGGTACTGTAAACGTTGTTACTTTCGCGCGATTAATAGTTTGTGATGAGCCAAACAAAAACACATAAATTTGCGGCTTTTTTAATTTCGTGGCTGAGCAAGTGTTCACACGAATGGCGCAAATGGCGCATTAATATTCGCGGACTCCGACTTCAGCGCAAAACCCGCGAAAATTAATGCACCGCGAACATTACCACGTTTACAGTACATGTATCAGCAACAAGAATGGGCTTTCCACATGGTGGCAAATGCACTGGAACCTTGAAAAGTAGTTCGGATTCGTAAAAGCGAATGTGTGGTGCCATCTTGCAAACACCTTGCACATGGTACGTTATACGTACTTAAAGGGGACAACCAGGCAAAGAACAACACATAATTATATGCTTTGGTACCGTTTTTTTTAAATATCAAATAGATACCCAACATTTTTGCAAAGGGTTGTGTAATTCATAAACAAAGCAATTAATGTCCCCCACTACGGAACCACTACTATTTCCTAGTTCCATACGGGCCAAACATTTGCGAGTGCGCCAATTCTATTCACGCGTACGTTTGGAGACAATAGAATCCGGACGAATCTTTCGCTCTGCACAAAAGTAGTCTTCATACATGCAGACCCATGAACGCATGCTTTAGAATGGTGATTCGTTTTCCACTATATATATTTTTTTCTGGTAACATTTTTTTCTGAACTAAAGATGTTACCTTCCCGTTATAAGAATATTATTATTGGGTGGTGGTACCCTTTAATTGCCCTGTAACTTAGGCGTAGTGCGCAAAACGGCAATCAGCGATGTTGCATCCCCAAAGACTTCTGTCCTAATGTACATTACCAGTCCCTGCATACATTACATCAGTTTATAAAAAAGTTAAAGGGATCTAGTAACTTTGTTGACATGTGCAAAAATTGATGAATGGTTGATGCAATGTATATTGTTGTTATCTCATATGTCCACAGGGTATTGTGTGAAAATTTCAAGTCAAATGGACATTGCATGGCCAAGTAATGAGCGAAAATGCAAAGTGATATTCGGGTGATACTCACTAACTCACTGCACTCACTTTGTACATACTTCGATCGTACATATCTTTGTAACGAAAGGGAAATTTGAAAAACTGAAACCTGTCCCATGATTTTATTGTTAATAAGAATACAACAAGGTATGAGGGAACCGCTAGAATTAACATTTTATTTTGAGGATTTGGACACTGTTACTAAGTCCCTTTAAGGTCTTTCCTGTGACAATTTTGAACACAAGGTGGTGCCCACTTCCGGTAGCCCACAGCTACGTGTCTACTATTCATAAGTAGTGAGTGACTACAGAAGGGGCTAGAACTCTGTAAATAGCTTGGTGCATTTAACTTTCTGTTCTCCTTTCTTTAAAGAAAGCAGTTAGGTACCATTTTAAACCAGTCGAGACAATTTATTTGTTAGTTTACTGTGCATATAGAGTACAGAAGCCATGACGTCATAAAAACACTTTTTTAGAATTTTCAAATTTGGACTTCATTTTCAGAAAGAGCATAACAAATAATGTCCAAATACCGAAAATCAAAGGAATAGGTTACGTATTGGCTGAGATACTGTATGCCCATCCGAATGAATTTTACTTCAATTGGCAATCAGTGTTATAATGCACTGGTTCCTAAATTTAGGAACCAGTGCACTATAACACTGATTGCCCATTGACCAAAAAAATGATTCGGATGGGCATATCTCGGCCAATATGTAACCTATTCCTTTGATTTTCGATATTTGGACATTATTTGTTATGCTCTTTCTGAAAATGAAGTCCAGATTTGAAAATTCTAACAAAAATGTTTATGACATCATTTATGACATCACACTTCACACAATGATCATGCATAGACCCCAGCCCGAGTATTTCGGGAACCAGTCCTGAATTGGTAAAAAGGATATTTTTTATGACTATAATGACTTATCTTGAATGGGCAAAGTTAGTCTACACAAATTTGGTTGGTTCTAAAAATTAGTATTTTGTGGCAAAAGATAGTCAGGCTAGTGCTGTCAGACCGAAAAAACAAAATTTCCCATTTTTCCTTTTTTTTTACAAAGTATACTTTTTAAGATCATCATGTAGCTGGATTCTATAAAAATCTTGCTCTGATATAAAACTGTTTTGAAATTGGTCTGCATATTTCTATTCTTGTGCGTAAATAAGATTTGTCTTGTATTAGTATCACCGTTGAAAGCTGTTCAGTGATTGTTAAATGCTCTTTACTTATTATAACATACATACAGTATTTTTGTATTTTCTTTCATATTTAATGCGCATTCTACATACACACAAATGCACACACTCACACACACGGACACGCACACACACAGACACGCACATGCACACACATACACACACGCACACACACACACACACACACAAACACATTGATTGACATCAGAATGTTTGATATATTTCCTCTTTTCTCTCAGGACTGTTTTTTCTCTTGTTCATCCTTTTGCTGTGTAATTCCCTTTCAAACTGCTATTTGATACAGCAATTTGTTTGCCGCGTCTCGCCTTCCCCTATCCATTCATGCAACTCGAAACGGCCATGCCCTCGGGTTGTCTATTTGGAAAGTTTTTCTTTTTTAACCCGTTGAGGACTGGTCCCGAAATATTTCGGGCTCGAGTCTATGGAGAATGCGTGTTATACCAAAATCAATTCGTCCTCAACGGGTTAAAAGAGAAAAAAGGAACTACATGTCCTCCTGTATATTCTACAATAGAATTCTTACATCACTAATATATGCTGTACATCTTAGGATGGCCTTTTGTACATGTAAGTTAATGCATGTGTGTGTGCAAGAACACACACAGCACACACTCACAAACACACATATATCATCAGATACTTCCATTTTAACAAACATGCATGTACACACACACATACACACACACACACACAACACACACTCACAAACACACCAACAGATTGACATCAGATACAGTACATCCATTTGCACGTGTACACACTTTAATACACAAATGCACACTTATACACACACACACAAACACATACACACACACACACATACACAAATGCACGCACAAATGCAGACACTCACAAAACACACATATGCACACTCACAAAAACACCTACACATACAGTTACATGCAATAACCATGCAGGGGTGGTAAGATTGCCACCATTATCTCGACCTAACAGAGCTAGCTAGGAGAAAATGAGTCGGGTCACCATTGACTAACAATTTATGCTTTCGTCTAGGCAGCTAACAAAAAAGCCACAGTTATTCATACTGAGATTTTTTAGCTCCTTTGAAGGAGGACAAAAGTACCCAGACGGACAGACTAATATTCTCCATATTGGAGCTAATGTACAGTAAGCTTTGTGCCTTGTGAATATCATAGTTTGCACCGAGGAAGATCTAGATTGCTGCGTTCTTCGCTGCAAATTGAACTCACGTTGACAGATTTGAAACAATTTGTGTGCATACACCAACAATGGACACTCATGGGAACGAGAACACTTGTTGATCACATGATTTACACCTAAAATTTGGAGAGGTAATTATAATATCTGGCCGGCCTTTTCTTGTTGCTGCGATTTATACAAACGGTACATTATATCATGCAATATTAGCAATAAGTAATGATGCATAAAGCGCTATTAGAGATGGTTATCAATTTTTGTAATGTGATTGTTTTGTGTTGTGTATTTTTATTGTGAGGACT
Organism: Echinarachnius parma; assembly: GCA_037951105.1. Classification (NCBI taxonomy): domain Eukaryota; kingdom Metazoa; phylum Echinodermata; class Echinoidea; order Clypeasteroida; family Echinarachniidae; genus Echinarachnius; species Echinarachnius parma. Next base: position 62,271 of record JBAMJV010007093.1, on the reverse strand, counting down.
CCTATGAAAACCAGCTTTTAGCTAGCAGGCTGTTCCGCCCACGAGTCTGGAAGTACATTATACAAATTTTTAAAATGGTATTTGACGCTATATGAATCAAAACAATATTATTATTATTATCATTATCAGAGACATTAATTATTTCTGTTTCATCTGGTTGGTGTAATGATCTAACCATTATCTTTTGGAAAGATTTCCATAATTTGTGGTCTACCACGTTTGGTTGCGGCAAATCAGCGGTTTGTTTCTATTTCTAAGTCCTGAGCAATGTTCATAATTTCTGGTCAGTTGTGGTAATTCGTACCTATAATGCTTTATTGATATTATCATGATTTCTGGTTGTATCTGGTGTTTCTATTTCTAAGAAGCGATTTTTTCAATTTTCAGTTTCATCTGGCTGTTTCTACATGTGTTTCTAAGGAGCAATTTTCATAATTTCTGGTCCGTTGTGGTTATTCCTACCTAGATGTTTTGGCAATGTTGTCATGATTTTTAATGTGGTTATAATGTGGAGGTGTTGCGGCCTTATCGGCCTGATCTCGGGACCCGAGTTCGAACCCAATCGATGCCCTGGCATTTTATGTCCTTCAGCAAGGCATTTAATCCACATTGCCGCTCTCTACCAAGGAGTATAAATGGGTACTTGATTGGGTGTTAAATTAGCCTGTGGCGCTCTACATCATAAAGGCAGCTTGGGCTAGTATGCTCCCCTGGGAGTTGAGATGGGTGCACAAGATAACTGTGCAGGTTTGAACTGTACCTGATGAGCAAGGGTAATTATGCACCTCTGAATAGGGTACCTACTAGATACATGGTGCTCTATAAATGCTATACCTATATATTATTATTATTATTATTATAACTGGTTGGGAATGAAATATTCTCCAATCTTCTCGGAACATTCCATACTGTAGGCACGTGTAATCAGGCCACTTACCCTATTGCCAGGGGCAAGTAAAAATTGATGTTGGGCAAGTAGAATTTGTGACCTTTACACCACAAAACGACTGTTATGTCGCCGTGGTAGTTTGTCTGTTATTAGCTGATATAGCCAAATTTTGTTTAAAATATGAAATTCAGGATTTTGGTATTTCCTGAATGAGGGTATCATAATCTACCTTTTGTGAAATTGTCAGCGTCAGAAATCATGTTTAAATATGATTTTTAATCAATAAATATGATCAGATTACAGTGCTTGAATGGACGCCGATCTTTGAAACTGCCTGTTTTCTCCCTAACTTTAAAACTGATTCAGCCATGTTCCAAATCTTGGCTGCTCATTTTGAGAGGGTTCGCTTAGTCCAAATATGACAAATTATATACCATTTTAAAGGTATTGACTTCTACTTCTACTTTACTGTCATGTAAAAATGAGCACAATCATTTTTCCCGACTTATGGGTCGTTTTGTGGTGTGAGGTCACAAATGGTCTGGTTGCCCGATCTGGCAAGTAACATTTCTGTTCAACCATGAGAGGAAAATGTTATTCCTTATGTTTACATTTCTCTAGATGCAATAGAGATATATATATGACAAGCAGATTGAGCTACCTAGCAGAATTAATTTGTCTTTTTTGTTCACATTTTTTTTTTATGGGCAAGTAAATGTTCTGTTCGGGCAAGTCAAATTTGAACATTCCTGATTTTGCTTGCCCGAACAGGCAAGTACAATGCAGACAGAAAAGTTAGTCTTGATGTTAGTCTTGATGTAATGTACAGGGTGTACAGGCATCTTTGTTTCCAGGGTAGCTGAGGTCATTTGCGCGAATACCCTAAATAAAAAAGATAAAAAGAAACACTTACATGTACATGTAGCTGTCTAAAATTATACAATTTTTAATGATTTTGCCCAAATATGGAATTATTTTGCCTGATTATGACATTATTATGCACACAATTCGGGTTACGTATTGCCAGAATATTGCCGTGTTCAAAGGGCGGGGGGGGGGGGGGGATTAATCATTGATAAGTAAAATGCTACTTAAATGCCACAGGTGTGGAATGGTTTCACTAGTTTCCTGGTAATTTAAATTTAGTAGAAAACCAGCTATTTTCCTGTAATTTGTGAATTCCAGCCTAGATGTATTCACATCTTATGAAGATGACACATTATGTACAAAATACAATGTACAGTCAAACCTGTCTTAGTGGCCACCTGTCTACAGCAGCCTACCTGCCCATAGCGGCCACCAAAAGTGTTCCCCTACAGAGGAAATCAGTGATGTGGAACCTGTCTATAGAGGTCACCTGTCTACAATGGCCACTTTTCTGGTTTCTCTTGGGTGGCCACTATACACAGGCTTGACTGTACACATACTTTGTATCTTTCAAATGCTGGTAGACTAGCGCATTTCAGGTTCATGTATACATGCATTACAGTCAAATATATGCTCTAGTAACCACCTGTGTATAAAGACCACCTGTCTATAGATAGAGACCACTAATCTTGACTCCCTTGAATGCAGTTTACATGTAAATGAACCTATGTACAGAGACCAGTTGTTAAATAAAGACCATCAGCCTATAGATAGAGACCACTAATCTTGACTCCCTTGAATGCAGAATTTACATGTAAATGAACCTGTGTATAGAGACCAGTTGTTAAATAAAGACCATCTGTCTATAGATAGAGACCAATAATCTTGACTCCCTTGAATGCAGTTTACATGTCAATGAACCTGTGTACATGTATAGAGACCAGTTGTTAAATAAAGACCATCTGTCTATAGATAGAGACCACTAATCTTGACTCCCTTGAATGCAGTTTACATGTAAATGAACCTGTGTATAGAGACCAGTTGTTAAATAAAGACCATCTGTCTATAGATAGAGACTACTAATCTTGACTCCCTTGAATGCAGTTTACATGTAAATGAACCTGTGTATAGAGACCAGTTGTTAAATAAAGACCACCTGTTCTATAGATAGAGACCACTAATCTTGACTCCCTTGAATGCAGTTTACGTGTAAATGAACCCGCTTATATAGCCTTGTCAATTTTTTTCCAAGAAATATTAGATAAATACAGTAAAACCTGTCTTAGTGGTCGCTTGTCTTTAGCAGTCAACCTGCCGATATTGGCCAGCAAAAGTGATCATTTGCAGAGAAAAACAGTGTTATGGAACCTGTGTATAAAGGTCACCTGTTTATAAGGGCCATGTTGTTTGTGTCCCTTGATTGTGGTCACTAAAAAAGAATTTACTGGCCAATGTCTAGGCAGGTTGGCTGCTATAGACAGTTGACCACTAGGATAGGTTTAACTGTATTAAATATATTGTGCTTTGCAACAAAACTCTTCTAATATTTCTTGACAAAATATGTTGTCATTATGAGATATATGTGCAATTTGATCCATTTACTATTAGGGACCTGAATCCCAGGTTCATGTACACATGTTATCCAAAAGTGCTTCATGTGCTTTTTGTCAATTTGTTGCAACAATAATAATTTAAAAAAAACCTCAGTGTACAAAATTCAAGAGGGGGAAAACGTATATTATTAACCATTCTTTTTCTAACCTTTAATAGCCCAATGGAGTTAGTTCTAAAAGGAAGATTTCTGACAAATATTCAGGCTGCTGTCTATGTACAGTAGAATGTGCGAAATAAGGATAGAGTCTTTAACGGGTTAAAAGGCTGTTCAGTTGTCGTCGCAATCCTCGGGTCATCACACTCCCCAGAGATTCGTTGGCGACTGATTGTGGGGGCACATTAATTATTTGCAGCCAGGGGATGAAATCTCCAACGTATTACAACTACAATTTCCCTTTTTTCTCGACACAATCTTCGTTATTTTCTATCTATAATTTCTCCATTTTTCTCGCCACAAATCTTCTTTATTATTTTTTCATGCCATAATTTCCCTTTTTTGTAGAAGTCGTAATGCGATTAGTGATCTACTGTATAACGGTAGGATGACGTCCTTGGGAGTTAGATTTTGTTTTGATTAGATCGATGGCGTGGCACCAGTTGAATCCGTTAACCAGGGGGGTGTTTCACAAAGATCCTAAGTTGAACTTAACTTAACTACGGAAAGCCGTTAGTTTCTTTGAAAATTGTTTGTAAAAGTTCCTTTAAAAAGCGTGAAATGTTGATTCAAATCATTACTATTTTCTATTATCAAGGAGATTCCACGTTCTTCATGTAAAATTTAAGAAAAGTCTAGAATACTTCCCTTTTTTGCATTTGAATATATTTTATTCAAAAGCTACAAATGGCTTTCTATAATATTTAAGTCCAACTTAGTGTTAAGTTCAACTTAGGATCTTTGTGAAACACCCTCCAGGGCTCGACACAAGCACTTGCCTGATTGCCCAGGGCAAGTGAAAAAATGATGTTGGGCAAGTACAAATTTCATGAATGGTCTAGTTTAGTTGCCCGATTGGGCAACTAACTTAAAATTTGGTTCAACTAAAGAGAGAAAGTGTCATTATTCATGTCTGAATCTCAACTACATTGTAGTAATAAGTGGGCAAGTTAATTTTCTTTTCTGGCAAGTAAAGGCTTGCCATATCATCGCTTCCTCATCCATCCAGTACCTCTGGGGGGTGTTTTATTGCGAAACTGTTGAAATTGTGATTTTCTTTTCCATTATCCTTGAGTCTCTCCAAGGTGCCACTGCATGCATGGTCACTAACCTTCAGAGTTGATCTCTACTGGCTTCTCTCCCTCATACACACACAATTATATAGTTTAAGCAAAGTTTAAAGGGAACCAACACCCAGAAATAATATTCTTATTTAATTGAATGGTAATAGTATTAGTAGTCCATGGATTCCAAAAATGACAAATAAAAAACAATTCAAAGCAAAAAGTTCTGCCTGGCAATAGGCCGGGCAAACATTTGCTGCACAGACTTACTGGTTATTTTTCCAAATTTTTTGAAAAATTTACGTGGCCAGAAAGCCCCAATTGATCGAATGCCTTTAACATGTTTTGCTACAGGACCCTGCGATGTTTGTATCATGGTTAGGTACTGAAAAGCAGTCCTGTATTATTAATTTTATTTGTGGGGAAATCACATACTGCCCTCAGAACATGGCATTTTTCCAGCTTTTTATCTATTTAATCTGAGTATCCTTTTTTTTCCACCTTTGACCATTTTTGCTTTTCAATCGGATTCTAAAATACAATTTTCTTTTCACGTCTGGTTTTAACTCTCTCTTCCAGGTCGTTGATTGGTAACTTGTATCCAGAACGAGCGCTCCCAGAACTCTTCCTCAGTTTACGTCAAGATGGATAATGCGATTCAGAGGCGATAAGGTAAATTTTCTTTGTTCATTACTTAACCCATCAGTGCCTAAGGCCCACATATTCGTGGTTTGGTAGTACAAGAAATGTACAAGAAGAAAGAGCATGAATTTCTCTATTTGTAGAGCCCTATTTTGTTACTCTACCTGCTTTAGTTATTTTTGAATGATTTTTATTATTGCATAAATCGCTATAATTTAGAAAAATTGGCCACAAAATTATGACTTTTATACATTTACGCTGGCCCGAAGTGCAAATTCACCGGCCCCGGGCCAGCGGGCCAGTGTGAGTGTCGAGCCCTGCATTATGCTTACATATTTAACCTAAATAGTGACACGGTTTGGTCATCACCATTTCTACCCACTCAGTAGTTTATTAACCCTCTGAGTGTCAATTAAAATTGAAGGAACCTAGAGATGTTTAATACCCAGTCATAATTCACATCATGAAAAATGTTAAAGGGACCAAGTAACTTTGTTGACACTTTTTTGCAAAAAGTGATGAATGGTTGATACAATGTATATTGTTGTTATCTGATGTCCACAGGGTATTGTGTGAAAATTTCAAGTCAAATTGACGTTATATGGCCGAGTAATGATGCAAAAATGCAAAGTGATGTTCACTAACTCATTGCACTCACTTTGTACACGGTTTTCGCGATCCGTTGGATTATTTAACATCTGAACACTTCAATCGTAAATATCTTTTTAACGAAAGGGAAATTTGAAAAAACCAAAACCTGTCCCATGATTTTATTGTTAATACGAATACAACAAGGTGTGAGGGAACTGCTAGAATTCCAATTGTATTTTGAGGATTTGGACAATGTTACTAAGTCCCTTTAATCCTACATGCTTTCAAATTAAATTGAAGGAATCCATTTTATCCAGTCTTTTATTACATATTTACATGTACAATGTACATCATGTACTCCACATTCATTTACAATGGAAAGAAAGGAAAACTCATTCTAAACTGAAAATGAATTAAAGGAATCAATTTTACCCAGTCATTTGTAGTTTCACATAAATTTACATAAAGTGCTGACCCCTCCCCCCCTCCCATCTCCACCATTATTTTACAATGAAAAGGAAGGAGGTTCTAATTTTCAAAATTAAGTGAAAGAATACATTAACAAAAAGTCTTTTAGGCAAATGAACATCATGAATAACATATTTTCCCTATCTCCCTATTGATTCTTTGACAATTAGAAAGGTAGTTCAGCTTTATACTGTAGTAGGAAGTCTGATTGCCTAGACACTATTCATTGTAGACTTAAAGCCCTTGTCGCATATCACCGGATAGTGTTAACGGGTGCCCGACGGAGAGCCAAATGATAAATTGTTCCTATAGATGCGTTTCTTGTTCAGCGAATGCGTTCCTTTTGTCAGGCGATGTACATGTACAGTGTTCTATCTGGCGGAATGTTTTGTGCATGAAGCTATGGAGGCGACTTTCACCACCGGATAATTTGATATCGCAAATTTTCTACCTGTTGGGCATCTGTTTACCAGGCATTAAAATTTTCCGCGTTTCCGCGGATTTCCGTTTTTTTTCTTTCCGTTAAATAATCCTCTCTGCTTGCTGGTAATGATAAAAATGTTTACTCCAGATTCTTATTAATAGGGTTAAAAATCTCACCACAGAATGCACCAGATTGCACGATTCTGAACCCCCAAATTGAAAAATGTCCCTACTGTGAGAGGGGGGACACCCCCCTCCCACACCCTCCCCCGCTCGGACGCTTCGCGCCCTCGCAGTAGTTCTCGTAAGCTTTTCAGTGTTTTTTATGAACAGTACTTTTCATGTCTGGTTTACGCTATTCAGTGATATGTGACAACACCATAAACATGTTGTGTGCATTATGGAACGAATCAATAATACTATTTAATGCTATGAATATTGCGCTCAGAGACAATGGCATTCGGAGGGTAGAATGGAAGTGGTTTCTCCATTGCCAAATCGATCTTGGAAAACTTTTATTAAGGGTGAAGAATAATAATAAGAATAAGAATAATGATAATGATAATAATGATGATGACCACGACGACAATGGCTACTTACATAGCAGACTTATACATACCCCAGTCATTGGATATTCACTGCAATCAATCCCGCACACGTGCAAATTTTCCACTCCCTGGAGAGCAAATGCACAGATAATTTTTCTTGCTGAAGGAAAAATGCGAGTGGACCAAATACATATATGTCCACTAAGTCATTTTGTGTAAGTTTAATATATTAAACAAAGGAACTATAATGCAAAAATGACATAAATTTGCAGACTCTCAGGCTTTGTAGACAATTAAAATAATATTATTGATTCGTTCCATAATGCACACATGTACAACACCATAAACATGTTGTGTGCATTATGGAACGAATCAATAATACTATTTAATGCTATGAATATTGCGCTCAGAGACAATGGCATTCGGAGGGTAGAATGGAAGTGGTTTCTCCATTGCCAAATCGATCTTGGAAAACTTTTATTAAGGGTGAAGAATAATAATAAGAATAAGAATAATGATAATGATAATAATGATGATGACCACGACGACAATGGCTACTTACATAGCAGACTTATACATACCCCAGTCATTGGATATTCACTGCAATCAATCCCGCACACGTGCAAATTTTCCACTCCCTGGAGAGCAAATGCACAGATAATTTTTCTTGCTGAAGGAAAAATGCGAGTGGACCAAATACATATATGTCCACTAAGTCATTTTGTGTAAGTTTAATATATTAAACAAAGGAACTATAATGCAAAAATGACATAAATTTGCAGACTCTCAGGCTTTGTAGACAATTAAAATTATCTCAATGATATTTGAGATTTAATAATAATTGTCTCAATAACCTAAAAAGAAATTTAAGATATAAAAGAGGGTGAGGGGGGAAAAAGGGAGAGAATAATTGGAAAAATAACAGGTTTCTGTCCCGAATCCAGAAAAATTAATTTAAATACTTTTGATAATTTCTAGGCTTGTAACTTTGTTTTTCTAATTTGTGACAAAATATTATTAAATGGGTGGATCACCTGTTTGCCTTGAAAGTTTGTGCATTTTTGTCAACGTCCTAAGCCTGATCAGGTGCTCTTTGCAACATGTGTTTGATTAAAGAGTAACTTTGTTTTAATTGGGAAAACCGAAACCCTTTCCATGCTTCTATTGGTAATACCAATGCAACAAGGTATGTGAGAACCGCTAGAGTTCAAAGTCATTTTTTTAAAAATTTGACAGTTGATGTTACTAGATTCCTTTAATAATCAATTAGAATAAGATTGATAAAACTGCAAAACAACTCGGTCAGTTGGAAAAAAGAGATTCATATTTGTACTTTGCTTTGGAAGCACTACATACATGTAATTCATGATTTTGATTTTGAACCTTTTCAAATTAACAATCCATCAAAATGGCAATACCCCCTTCTGTTGTCCCCTTTTCCTTTGCCCCATCCTACTTTTACCCCTATCATCCTACCCCATATTTGTTTGTTTTGTTTTGTCTTTCCTTTGTATAATATTTAGCAAGCGTCAAAAGCATCTAGACCCTTTTTATTAAACATTTCTACAGAGACTTATCAATCAATTTTTAGCCAAGATAATATATGTATTTTGTATATTATTACACACATTCTCTGAAGACCCCAGTCGGCAGTGGCATAGCTACAGGGGAGGGGTGGGGGGGGGGGGGGGGGGGCTGTGCACCCCATGATTTGAAAGAAAACAAAAAAGAAAAAACATTAGGGGAACATATTTAAAGAAATAAAAGGAAATACATGAGGTGTGCCCCTCCCCCAATCAATCTGACCACACTACACCACTGCCAGTCAGATTATTATTTTCTTTTCAGGACCAGTCATGAATGGGTTTAAAAACAGTTGTCAGCAGTTTAATTAATACCTCAAGTACATAAATCATGCAGTAAAAATGCAGGAGATACTATACGCACAACCAAATACACCAATGCTTTCACTAGCAATTGTAGTATGATATTTGTAGTAGAAATTACGAAACCCGCTATTAAATAGCACTGCAATGTGACCTCTGTTTCGTGCCGTGTATGATAGTATCCTAGGTGACGCAGCCAACGCATTACCCCAACATTGGTGGCGATACAATAGCTGTGAGGTCTCGTGATGTTGCCGCAGTGGCACAGCGTGTTCGGACTGATTAGGGGGGCACACAAATTATGGGGGGGGGGGGGGGCACTCCTTATGTTTTTCTTCAATTTTTCAAAAATGTCCCCTCAAGTTTTAAAAAGATTTTTTGGTTAAATTATTGGGAGGCACATATCCCCTCCATCGGGCCCCTTATAATACCCCTCCCTTTTTTGTAATTATTGGGGGGGGGGGGGTGGGGCACATACCCCCCCCCCCCTCAATCCCCCCTTATACCCCTCCCTTTTTTATTATTGGGGGTGCACATATCCCCCCCCCCCTCCATCCCCCTTTGCCCCCACCCCCCCCCCCCTCCGTTCTCCCTTATACCTACGCCACTGTGGGGCAATATAGTAATTGTTCAAAGCATCTTTAATTAGCTAGTGTGTGTGGGTGGGCACACAGAGAGTGGAGCCATTCTGGTAATTGAGTGAGCAATTGTTTGTTGCCATGGGGGAGGATCAACAGGCTGGATATATATTGGTGCCTTTGAGGTAAGGACAAACCATACCTGTACTGTAGTACGTGTAGGATTGATTAATTTAGAGTGCATTTTTATAAATTTATGCATATTTTTTAATTGATGCAAAATACTGCTGAAAACTGCTTATCTACTAAAATATCACCTGTACAATAAAATGAGAGCCAATATTGGGCCTAAATTTCTTATCCTAGCAGAATCTTCTTCAGAGGCTTAATATGTTTTAATGAAACTAACGGTGTTTTATTTCATACGTCATACGTGGTTGATGGGTACTCTTGACAGACAGAAGTAATTTGTAGGATAGCTATGCTAGAGGCTAGAGGCTAGAGAAGGTTTGCAAGATCAGGACCTATAATATATTCATAACACCTCGCAAGCTTAGTTTCAGGCTAAGTCTATTTTTGGTGTGGCTAAGACTCAAGCACACAATATTTTAGTTTGCTAGCTAGGGTGAGCCAGGCTAAACCAGCTAACCCTAGTTGGGGACTAGAAAAACTGTTTGTTTCGTGCTAAACTGCATCATTTAAAATACACTTAGCATGGAACTAAAGCTAGTAGGGTTTTATGAATACGGTCCCAGGTTATTAAACACACACAATTAATCCTTCTGAAGGTGAAATGGCGTTTTGACCTTCTTGGGCCCCCCCCCCCCCCCCCGTATGATTCTTCCTAACGGGTCGGTAATAAGATAAAGATTGATTTGGGCTCTGAGTTGTACCCTTGGCAATGAGGTAGTATTAAGCCCGGCGCAGACAGAGCCGACTCATCCCGATCCGACTGGTTTTCAGCCTGATTAACTCAGTATGTGTTGACTCAGGACTCCAGTTTTGCCAGTCAAGAGCCAGTCGGAGGTCATTCGAGGCCGATTGAACATGTTGGATCGGCTCCACTGAGCGAAACTGACTCTAGCCTGATTGTAAACCAGTCGGATCGGGTGAGTCGGCTCTGTCTGTGCCGGGCCTTAGATTGATTACACAGTTCAATCTGCAGCTAGGGCGGGCAGCATGTAGCTGACATTCGTGCAAGATCATAACAATTGCTCAAAGTCAAGATAATCTGTCTTCCCACGGACAAATTTGTAAAGAGAAAGCTGTTTTTAATTGTAAAGTATGGTTTTACAGTTTTAACCCATCAAGGATGAGAGCTACATTGTATTTTAAGGCAAAATTTATCATTGTTTTCCTCTACAAATTGGCAACTACTAATTTTGTTCGACCTTTTAATGACATAAAAATAAGTGGAAAATATTTAGTAATTACAATTTAAGACAAATGTAGTGACTTTGCCACAAAGATGTCAATTTGAAGTTTTGAACGCCAAAATCTGTTTTTAAAAATATCACAATGTGTTGCCAATTTAAGGATTTTTCTAAATTATAGCGATCTATGCAATAATAAAAATCCTTAAAAAATAACTAAAGGAGGTAGAGTAACAAAATAGGGCTCTAAAAATAGAGAAATGTATGTTTTTTCTCCTTGTATACATGATATAACTTTTTATCTTCTTGCTGAAGTGTAGGACTACCAACAATTCGTGCAAAATATCCTTGCCCAAACTATTAAGATAAAAATGTCTTTCCAAGAACAAATTCAAGGATACAGTACAAGATGGTTTTAAAGTTTTGATGAGGATACTAGATGGTTCTCATCAGAATGTCATTTACCTTGTGATCGAGGCAATTTCTGTGAAAATGAAACCTTCAACAGCCAAAATTCTAAAGTGGCAAGATAATGTTCATATGTTATTAATGATAGTAATTATATGAACATTTCAAGAGAAATTATGAATTCTAAAATGTTACTTGCCAGAACAGAGAATTAACTTGCCCGTAAAAAAAAACGAATGTGGGAAAAAAAGAGACAAATCAATTGCCCTAGCTAGCTCGATCTGCTTGACAAATTTCTCTCTTGGTTGTTGATGAGATTTAATGTACACGTAGGAATCACATTTTTGTTTTGTAGTTGAACAGAAATGGTAGACTTTGCCCATTCGGACATCCAAACTGGACCACTTATGAAATATTACTTTCCTGACATCAATTTTTACTTGCCCCAGGCAGCAGGAGCAAGTGCTAGCGTTTGGTTGTTCGGGGCCACTTTAAGTTTCTGGTGTGTCTCACACGTGTACATATCATCTTCCAACGGAACGTCGCGCCAGACCTAATCATCCTCGTCGCATTAAGCTTGTCGGGAGGAAGGATAATAATGTGCAATTTACCGTGCAAATGACTGTCTGTCATGAGCACATCACCATTAAACACGAAGAGGTTACCTCCGACTGTCGTGTTCATGAAATATAAGTACTAGTTGGCTAACATGCACACATGGTTTGCCCATTGTGATGGCTACCTATACTATAGCTGTTTTCATTATATTGGCAGTTGTGGCTTGCCATAGCCGCAAATTCTTTGGAGATTTAACGTGGCTTTGATTTGATTACAAATTCAGTGTTTTTGATTTGACAATTTGTGTGCTTTCGGAAGAACTCGGATGAGTATTGTGTGTGGTGCTAATGGTGTTTATGTCCATGTAACAAATTGGGGCATGTCCGGGAGTTGAACCCGAATATGACTTTGATTTGATAACAAATTTGGTGTTTTTTCAATCTGATTATTTTTGTGATTTTGAAAGAACTCGGATGAGTATTGCGTGTGGTACTTATGGTGATTATGGCCAGGTTACACTGTTAATAATGTACATACATGTACATACATTTAGTAATGAAGGGATTAACATCAGGTAAGGATTTTCAACAACAAAAAATAGCTTTGAATTAATCTCAAGAACTGTTAATGGGTATTGCAATAGCTTCACATCTATTGGGGTTACTGAACTTTTTTCTTTATTCATGACTAGGTATTGAAAGGTTTATAATTTTGTTTAAACCCGTTCCCTACGAGATTCTGAAATCCCCATACACTTTGTACATACTGTATTTGCTGGTGTATTAACCGCACCTTCCCCCCCCCCCCCCCCCCCAAAAAAGGGATGCGGTTAATACACAACCGTATTCACCGCATTTAAAAAAAATATTTTTTTTTAGGGGTGCGGTTAATACACCGGAGCGGTTAATACACCGACAAATACGGTAGTCCACTCGGTTCCCGTAGGCAAGGGGTTAAATGCAATCATTTTGTGGGTTTAAACTGTACCTGGTGACCGTGGGTAATAATAGCCATGAGTGTCACATCGTGACAGACATCGTAACAGACACAACTGGGCTCTATAAGCGGCCATTATCATTATTTTCTATTATTATTAAATAATCTAAGAACGTGATGTACATTATGAAGACATTAATGACTTCTAGAAGGAGTTTTGTAATTATGTAACTTTCTGTGTGGTTCACTGTACTTTGATAGTCAAAGATTCGTGCAAATCAGTCCTTTTTTTTCCTCTCAAAAGGTTTTTCTGTCCGCATATATTTCGCTTCCAATAATTGACCCGATTCACGGCAGCTATAATGGTACGGTTGATTTGATAATGCTGACAGAGACGTTCTGCACAAACGTAAGCAAGGTTTTTGATGACATATACAGTCGAACCTTCATCATTAAAGTAATCCATTAAACTTCATGAGATTTTTCCAAGAGTAATAATTGAGACTTCAGTCATATACCAATACAGGGTGGCCCAAAAAAAAAACGGAACGGGGCACTTCCCAAAATAAAGTAACAAATGTATTATGTCCATCAGGTAGGGTGTCTTTTCAAATGAACAACGATACCAAGAACAGTCAATTTGGTTGTGTAGTTTTTGTTTTAGGGCGCTGGGAGTGACACCATGTCAGGTTCTCTTTTTTGTCAATTTTTACCGAGCCAGTGCTTGATACATCGCACGTACCGCCTTTCATACAATTGAACCATGGACCCTAAGGCGCGCCATCGTTAGTGTGCACTCAGCCGTGTGCCGAGATAATGGACATGTTCGTTGAATGGTATAACGGGCAGGGAGTGCAATTTAACTGGCATTGACGAGGTAAAAATTTACAAAAATGGGCACCTGACATGTTCTCACTCACAGCGTCTTAAAACAAAAACTACACGACCAAAATTACTGTTCTTGGTATCGTTGTTCATTGGAAAAGACACCCTATCAGATGGACATAAATATTTTGGTACTTTATTTTGGGAAGTGCCCCGTTCCGTTTTTTTTGGGCCACCCTGTATATTTGTAAGATTTTTCTGAATTATGTGTGAATGTTTCGTAGAAACAAATGTTGTTTAATACCAAGTGATAAATAAAAAAAATTGATGTTAGATTGTATCACCATCTGCCCATTGTTTTGGACTAAAATCTAAAAGCGTTTTGTATATTTTTTATTCCATCGTGAATCCTGATCTTTTTAGGGAGGCATTTGAAAAATCAAAACCCATTTCAATTTTCTGTTACCATATATAGCCAAACAGCAAGTTACAAGTCTAGAGAAATGTGAAAGCTCCAAATGTCAAATTGTTAAATTTCACAAAGTTAAGGGTTCACTTTAACAAACACCTGTATAATGACCACATGTTTAGTTTCCCATTAAAGGGACTTAGTAACATTGTCCAAATCCTCAAAATCCAATTGGAATTCTAGCGGTTTCCTAATACCTTGTTGTATTCGTATTAAAGGGGACCACCAGGCAAAGGACAACACATTATTATATGTTTTGGTACCGTTTTGTGATATCAAATAGATACCCAACATTTTGCAAAGGGTTGTGTAATTCACAATCAAAGCAATTAATTTCCACCACTTACGGAACCACGGCTATCTCGTGGTTCCACATGGGCCAGGCATTTGCGAGTGCGCCAATGCAATTCACGCGTACATCAATAGAATCCCGGATGATTCGTTCGCTCTGCATAGAGCGCCGCTGGCTCTGCTCGCATAATAGTCTGCGCATTCAGACCGCATGACCGCATGGCTGAGAATGGTGATGCGTTTTCCAATTATATATTTTTTCTGAAAACATATTTTTGTGAACTTATTGAAGGAATGGAATACTAAAGATGTTACCTTTCTATAAAAAGAGTTATTTTTGGGTGGTGGTACCCTTTAACAATAAAAGCATGGCACAGGTTTTGTTTTTTCAAATTTCCCTTCCGTTAAAAAGATATTTACGATTGAATTGTTCAGATGTTAAATTATCCACTGGACTGTCAAAACAGTGTACAAAGTTAGTGCAATTAGTTAGTGAATGTCACTTTGCATTCTTGCTCATTACTCGGCCATATAACGTCCATTTAACTTGAAATTTGCACACAACACCCAGTGGACATATCAGATAACAACAATGTATACATTGTATCAACCAATCATCACTTTTTGCACATGTCAACAAAGTTACTAGTTCCCTTTAATACACTATGCATATAATTTAACCTGTCTGGTAAGAAAAAGTCACTTGTTCATAAAGGTTAAATTATTGACGTCCCTTGGTTTTTCTTTGTAATTAAGTTTTGGTGTATGTCAATGACTTATTTTATCTATCTAGATCTATCTTTCTATTTATCTATCTATCTATCTATCTATCTATCTACCTATCTACATGTATGTATGTATCTATCTATCTATATATATACATGTATGTATGTATCTATCTATCTATCTATCTATCTATCTATCTATCTATCTATCTATCTATCTATCTATCTTTCTTTCTTTCTTTCTGTCTAAATGTATCTGTATATCTGATGAATCTACATTTACTTAGAACTTGATATATTTCATATTATATATTCTTTTTGCTTTTCAATCCATCCATCTAAATTCAATTTGATTATAAACTGGCACGCTTTGTCTTGTTTCACTTGTTTCTCTTGTGGTATTTTAACTAAATTATTTAATGGAAAATGTACTAGAAAGAAAGTCAAATACAAAGAGATGAGCGGCAGAATTTCTTCCTTTTCAAGGAATCCAATATTTGTAGAAACCACAATTTATTAATAAAATCCCTATTTTGATGATAACTCAAATAGAGCGGATGCTGTATTACTTAGTTGATTTTTTTTTAGAAATCCCTTTTTGAAAAGGTTGTTTGGTCATGATTTTGTTATCATAGCATTTCCATTTTAAAAAAATGCATGCATGCAAAATCAATAGAATATATTATTTATTTTTCACAGAATTGCGAAGATGGTATGGTTTTAATTTTGTTATTGTGACATTTCTCTTTTGAATATACATTCCTTTCATGGAACCGATCATGAATCTTTAAAAGGTTACAGACTTTATGATTTAAAACAGTCATTTTTCTTTCCTTTACTGTTATGTATTTTAAAAAAGAAGATGTTTACCGTATTTGTCGGTGTATTACCCGCACTTTTTTTCAAAAAAAAAAGAAAAAAAAGGGGGGTGCGGTTAATACACGACCGTATTAACCACCATTTTTTTTTTTTTTTTTTTTTTTTTTTTTTTTTTTTTTTTTAGGGGTGCGGTTAATACACCGGAGCGGTTAATACACCGACAAATACGGTAACTACATGTACATTGTAAGAGGTCTTTTGGCTTTTCGGTGAATATTATTAAATGATTGTACTACAAGTTTCTTGAAGGCTGTTGAATTGATATACAGAACTATAATTGTAACTAGAGATGACTGAGTGCATTCATCTTTCTCTCATTTGAGGAGCGTTCAAGGGTAACCGACCAGTAATTGAAATGATATATTGTTGGGTGAGAAAAAGGAGGGCATTAAAGGGATCTATTAACTTTGTTGACAAGTGCAAAAAGTGATGAGTGATTAATAAAATGTGTATCGGTGTGATCTGATATGTCCACTAAGTAATGTGTGAAAATTTCACGTTAATTGGATGGTTTTTTTTGCCGAGAAATTAGCAAAAATGCAAAGTGATATATTCGCTATTAAACTCATTGCACTGACTTTGTACACGGTTTAAATTATCCCGTAGACAGTTTAACATCTGAACACTTCAATCGTAAATATCTTTTGAACGAAATGGAAATTTGAAAAAGCAAAGCCTGTCCCATGCTTTTGTTCTAGGTATGAGAGAACCACTAGAGTTCCAAGTAAGTTTTGAGGATTTGGATACTGTTACTAAATCCCTTTAAGTTAATTTTTGGCAAAATTGAGCCATGGATTGCAGTTGGAACCTCCTAGAGCTGTGTGATGCAACATTTTCAAATAATAACGATGTCTTATTTTGGAAATATTCATTGTTTTTAATAGAGAGCTACGATTGTTTTCTATGTGGCTTTCAAACTTTAAACATGATAATATCTCAGTGTACAAAAAAAGGGATTGTAGGAACCTGCGGTAAATGTACATCCTGCACTAAAATATAGCAGTTTCCTCCTTATGTACCTGTCATGTTGTCACCAGAAAGACGTGTGTGTGGTCTCCGCAAAATCGCTTGACTTCGGTATTGAAAAGTGGTTCAGTATATTGCATTTTTTTCTTTTCATATTCATATATTCACATTCCACGATTTTTGCTTTCTGTAGCATAATTCAACTACTGTCAGTTTTCAATGAATCCACACTTTTTAATAAGAAAAGAACTGTACAGTATGCACTATACAAATTTTACGTTATATTATTATTATTATTATTATTATTATTAAAACCTGCATATATAGTTACCACCCAGGGGACATAATAAAAGTGGCCACTATAGACAGGTTCCATTACATTGTTTTGCTATGCAGAATATCTTGCAGAGAGTTTGAACATTCTGCAGTTAGTACTAGGGCGTTAAGTCATTTTTTTAAATTTTTGGCTTCATTAAGTTATGATAGGGGCATCCTCTACAGTATGTGCAGCAACATTTTCAGATTAGCATTATTTTAAATTGTTGAAATTATTTATCAAAAATAAAAGAGAGCTGCATATATATAGTATGTACATTGCTCCCAAGCGTTAAACATACAGTAGACTTTTATCTCTGAAGAACAACAAGTGACTTAGCACGCTTCTGTGTATCAGTAGAAGGAGTAAATGTTGATTGATTCCCTCCGACAACCAGTTTTCTCTCTTAAATAGGGATGCTGGGTCTCCATAATCAGAACTGGCGATGCGGTCCATATTATAAACACACCTCTTCTTCATGGGATCATGAGATGGTGTTATAGAGAGAGGATGAGAAAGATGACGAGAGACAAAGAGAGAGGGGGAGAGGGGGAAGAAAGTCACGAGGAATACATAATAAGAGGAGAGAAGGGGGTAGAGGGGGAGGGAGGGAGAGAGACGGTTACAAGCAATACAATATAAGAGGTTAGATGGAGATAGGTAGAGGGGGAGGGGAAGGGGAAGGAAGGAGACAGATGGAAAATATAGAATAATAGAAGAGAGAGGGAGGTAGAGGGGGAGGGAGGGAGGCAGAGGGGGAGGGAGGGAGGGAGACAGTTACAAGGAATACAATATAAGAGATGAGATGGATAGGTAGAGGGGGAGGGGAAGGAGAGAGACAGAATAATATAAAAGAGAGGGAGGTAGAGGGGTATGGACTATGGAGGGAGGGAGAAAGTTACGAGGAATACATAATAAGAGGAGATGGGAGGGAAGAAAGGAGAGGTGGAGGGAAGGAAAGAGGGGGGGGGGGAAGGAGGGAGAAAGTTACGAGGAATACAGAATAAGAGGAGAGAGAGGGAGGACAAGGGATAGGGAGGGGGAGACTGAGGGGGAGAAAGAAAAAGAAAGGGAGGGTGAAGAAGAAGAAAAAGAGCGAGGGAGAAAGAATGAGAGGTTGAGGAAAAGGCATCAGGATTCCTCAAATGTGGGGGGGGGGAGAAAGAGAGAGTGTGGGAAAAACATGGGAAAGAGATTTATATAAATAAAGAGGGATAGGGATAGAGAGGAGAGAGAAAGATGATAATAATGTTTTTTTTATTTACAACAGATTGTCACAGCTAAAGATGCTAAATTGCAGTGACAGATTATGATAGGATGACATTTAAGTAACTGAAGAGACACAATGGGATAAAAAGAGAAAGAGAGATAGGGGGGGGGGGAGGCGAAAGATGGAAAGGTTGGTAAGATGCTACTCGTTGGCATGGTAACAACGTGTTGAAGCAGTCCTATAGAAGCTTCATCTGCCCCCGGCCCTGATGACCTCAATCAGATGGCAGCCTAACTGAAGCGACTCTTGATCTTTTGTTGTTTTTCCTGCGACTGTGACATTTTCTTCTATTGGTTGCACGTAGGATGCATTTACATTCAAATTAGAATATTATCGGGACTGTCATATTTAAAGGGATCTAGCAAATTTGTTGACATGTGCGAAAAGTGGTGAATGGTTGATAACATATATTTATTTCTTTGATCTGACATGTCCACTGAGTGATGTTTGAATGTTTCAGGGCAAATGAATCATGTCATATGACCGAGGAATGAGCAAAAATGCAAAGTGATATTCGCTTATACTCATTGCACGGACTTTGTACACAGATATAAGTTTCCAGTGGATAATTAAAAATCTGAACACTTATTTGTAAATATCTTTCTAATGAAAGGGACAATTGGAAAACCGAAATGCAAAGTGATAATTACTTTTACTCATTGCACTGACTTTGCACACAGATATAAATTTCCTATGGATAATTAAAAATCTGTACACTTCATTTGTAAATATCTTTCTAACGAAAGGGAAATTTGGAAAACCGAAACTTGTTCAATGCTTCTATTGGTGATACGAATACAACAAAGTATGAGAGAACCACTAGGGTTCTATTGTACATTTTGCGGATTTGGACAATGTTACTAGATCCCTTTAACATTTGCCAGAAGGTTAATTGCACCCCTTTAGTTTCCTTACCCCCATTACCACAAAAATAATTTAAAGCTAAAATGGGGTAATGGAATTATAATCTTATAAAGATGAAAGAGTAGACTGTTTATCATCACTGTTTACAGCGAAACCTACAAGGAATAATTAAGCCCAAATGCACATCAATTTTGTTGCAAATGATATAAAATTCTTTGAAATAAAAAATATTTATGTTGATTTCAAGAATGCCTGACTCTATGTTCACATGGATATATGGTCTATGCAATGCAGTTACTCTTTCAATGAAGGTCCCTGTAAGAGACTCACACAGTATTTAAAGGGATCTTGTAAACTGTTGACATGTGCAAATAGTGATGAATTTTTTGATAAAATATGTATTTTTATGATCTGATATGTCCACAAAGTATAAAGTGTGAAAATGTCATGTTAAATGGATGTTATATGGCCAAGTAATGAGCGAAAATGCAAAGTGATATTTGCTCACTCATTGCACTGACTTTGTACACAGTTATCACAATCCAGTGTATAATTAAAAATCAGGGGCTTCAATTGTAAATATCTATTTAACGAAATGGAAATGAAAAAAAAAAAACCTGTTCCATGTAAGGCTGAGTCGGTTCGGTCGATCACACCGGTTACCGACCGTTTCAATCGGGACCCGGTTCGGTATATCGGGAAACAGTGCCCCGAAAAAAAAATAAAAAAAATAAAATGTTAAAAAAGAAATTAAGATTATCACAATAATGTAGCGGAATTCAAATAAAAACGGGGCAATTGATATCATTTACTTTAAAGAGTGGTTATTTTCGAGAAATTCTTGGTTCATTACTTCGTTTGACAGTCAGAAATTGAACAGGAAGCGCAAAATTGCTAGTCATTTGAACGATATTGTCGGCGGATTTGCACACAATGTTAGTCCGATACTCCAGGGGAGTTGTCTGATGGATCTTTGTATGATCCAGCTGATGAGCCAGTGCATTCAAAAAGTGGCTCAAAATACGTTTTTTGGTCATTTGCACCATTTAAAAATGTTTTGATATTCTACTTGCATGATTTCATGGCGTTTGACAGCCGAACAGAAACAAAAATGAGCCCCAAAACAATGAAAACAACTACTCAAAACATCGATAAAAAACGACTACATCGCACCCATTCGCTCGTATACCCTGTGTGCAAGTTACGGGCCGGTGGAACTATGTTCCAGTCCGCCCTCTATCGGCAAGATCCATCCGCCAGGAATTGGGGAAGTCCCCGGCGGATGGATCTTGCGCAAGAAAAGAGACCCCGTAACTTGCACACAGGGTATACGAGCGAATTGGAAGGATGTAGTCGTTTTTTATCGATGTTTTGAGTAGTTGTTTTCATTGTTTCGGGGCTCTTTTTTTTTCTGTTCGGCTGTCAAACGCCATTCGAAATCATGTAAGTAGAATATCAAAATGGTGTTGATTGCGAAAAAGGTAATTTATAGCCACTTTTTAAGGGCATGCAGTGGCTCACAGTCACAAGCGATCGTACATGTGATGTTTCCCCCAGACTAGCGGGCTAAGTTTCTGTGAACCGTGTTGCGATGGGCAATGGTGAACAAACGATGAATTTACTTCGAAAAAAAAAAAACTTTTCATGCGAAACTGAGTTAATTCTGGATACTGTAACTATTTTCCCGTAAAGATTGATATGTAAATCCATTAAAGCCTCAGTATTTATTATGTTATTTGCATATAAAAAAAGCAATATAAGCCCCAAACAGTGCATTTTGCCGATGCGTGCACGATTGCGTGATTTTTACCGGTCCGAGTTTCGACGGTAAAAATTTATCGGGATACCGGTTCCCGACCGGTAAAAGTTTATCGGGACCCGGTTCCGACAATTACCGACATGACTCAGCCTTAGTTCCATGCTTCTATTGGTAATTAACAAGGTATGAGAGAACCACTGGAGCTCTAAGTAAGTTTTTGTGGATGTTGACAATGTTACTAGATCCCTTTAAAATCGATATTACACAAATATATGAAAATGGGGGTCTTCTGAAGGTGGGCCACGCTCATTTGAAAATCTAAATGGAAGGTAATTTCACATGGAATTCAAACAAACTAACAAAAACACTCACAAGCAGTTTCTCAGAAAGTGTCGCTACTCGAGTGAATCTTTAAAACAACAACATTCAGTGAGTCATAACCCTTCGAATGAGGTGAGTCAGTCACTTAACCTGTTTATAGAACGCAATTAAATAATTCTAAGACTTCTTCTCGATCACTATACTCAAGCCTCCACACTAACTTTGCTTTCTACTTGCCAGTTTGTGCAAGCAAAATCAGGTATGTTCAAATTTTACTTGCCCGACGAGAAAATTGACTTGCCCATAAAAAACGATGCGAACAAAAAAAGATAAATTAATTCTGCAAAGGTAGCTCAACCTGCTTGGGAAATTTATCTCTTGTTTATAGATGAAGGTATATAATTTTTTTCTCATAATTGAACAAGTGTTACTTGCCAGATCGGGCAACCAAAAGATACCATTTATGAAATGTTACTTGCCCAATATCAATTTTTACTTGCCCCGGGCAATAGGGCAAGTGCTAGTGTAGAGCCCTGCTATGTACTAGTCCTGTCCGGTACTGCACACATGCTTAGCAATAGCATGGCAATGTATAGCTGTGAGGTCATCTTGGGTGCATGTCTCTGGCAGGTGTGGACAGACCAACAGGTGTTCCATAGTATACAGATAATGCACGGTAGCGAGTGCATTCAGGGCCAAATAATGCACGATGTGCGAGAAGAGCCCCTGGATATACCGCAACGAAGTCCGCAGTACCGAGTGCGGTATATCCAGGTGGCGAGTCGAGCACAGAGTGCATTACTTCGGCCCACAAATGCACAATCAAACATGCATTGTTTGTTTTATACAACTTCCCCTTCCTACTGAGCTGCCCCCCAAAAGCCAATGAATAAATAATTGAATTAAAGCACTATAAAGCACTTTAATTGAATTAAAGCATTATACCTGCACTCCGGCGAGTGCAGGCGAGTGCAGTACGTTTTCTGCACTCCAATGCAAATGGATGCTACAGTGCAGTCCACTGAATGTCACGTGACCCGATTTTAACCAATCAGATTACAGAACACTCTTGGGAGTTGTATAATCTGTTCCTGGTTCTTCTTCTTCTCGATCACTATTCTAGTCCCGTCCAGGATAGTACTGCATACAGGCTCTAGCACTGCAGTTCACAGCTTTGAGGTTATCTTGGTTGCATTGGCTCTAGCAGGTGTAGGTGGTCCAGGAGGTGTTCCATAGTCTGTTCCTGGTTCTTCTTCTTCTCGAACACTATTCTAGTCCTGTCCTTTTTAGTACTGCATACAGGATCTAGCATGGCAGTTTAAAGCTTCGAGGTCATCTTGGTTGCATTGGCTCTGGCAGGTGTATGTGGTCCAGGAGGTGTTCCATAGTCTGTTCCTGGTTCTTCTTCTTCTCGATCACTATTCTAGTCCCGTCCAGGATAGTACTGCATACAGGCTCTAGCACTGCAGTTCACAGCTTTGCGGTTATCTTGGTTGCATTGGCTCTAGCAGGTGTAGGTGGTCCAGGAGGTGTTCCATAGTCTGTTCCTGGTTCTTCTTCTTCTCGATCACTATACTAGTCCTGTCCAGGATAGTAAGTTGCATACAGGCTCTAGCACGGCAGTTTACAGCTTCGAGGTTATCTTGGGTGCATGGCTCTGGCAGGTGTGGGTGGTCCAGAAGGTGTTCCATAGTCTGTTCCTGGTTATTCTTCTTCTCGATCACTATTAGTCACCATAGTCTGTTCCTGGCCGCATTCACATGCAGTTTGTTTATCTCCAAAACCCCACCTCTGCAGGCTTGCTCTGCAATGTCCATACCCTGTTCTTAAAGTATTCAAATTAGTTTTGTTCTCAATAAATTTAACACTGCACAATCGTCATTCAATTTAGCACGATTGAGTTTTCCACACTAAATTTAATGCTCTTTCTGCAAATTTTTTAATTGGATGCTCCATTTTCGTTTCGGTTTGACAGGAATTTGCAAATTGCATGCTCTAAATGTTAAATGGAACTATCGTTTTAGTTAATCAAATGATGATTCAAATCATCATTAAATTTTGTGCTAAATTGAATCATCGAATTGTCAGTTCGTTTGCTGTTCTAACGAATTTGACTGGGAAAATCTATAGTTTTAGGAGTCCATTCCACCAACAATTTCAGAACAAAAAGGTTTCCAGACAAATTATTTAATTTAAAAGATGATAACCATACTAAATTTATTATTTGCATGGGTGTACAGAAGAAGACTGGTCTATGGTCTAGGACGTAGGTGTCTTCTGTGGTTATATTGTCTCCAAATGTACATGTACAATGTACATGTATGCATGACAGCATTGTAATCGGGGGTAGATGTGAACATGGCAAGTCACCCTTTAACCCATTGCTTATGGGAACCGGGTGGGCTAAGTACAAAGTCTATGGGGATTTCATAATCACGAAGTGAACGGGTTAACATCTTCAGTGCCAGAGGTGTACATATACAGTACATCAAACTATATTGTACACAAACTGATACACCTAATGATATACCCCCAAAATCAGACTTTAAAAATCAAACATTTCAATCATAACTATCTGAACGCAAGGAAGAATCATGAAAATATAAACATATTCCATGCCTCTTTTTTTTAATACAAATACATGTGAGAACTGCTAGAGTTGAAAGGTAAAACGTGTCAATTTTGACAACGTTAATACTAGATCTGGAAAAAACAAGCAATGTTAAAAGAAAACCTGTAAATGCCGAATAATTTGTATTTAATTCAATAAAATCCATTAGATTTGTAGCAAATGTTCTAAATGTGAGTATAAATAGCATCTTAAAAAGAAGGAAACAAATTGTTAACGAAAACCTGCTGAATAATGAGTACAATTCCATGAAATCCATCAGATTTGTACCAAATATTCTAAATGTGTGTACATTATCTGAAAAAAAAAACCAAGAAAGAAAACCTGTTGTTGCTATTCCTTAAAATCCATCAGACTTGAACCAAATATTTCAAATGAGATTATAAATAGCATCTGAATTTCAAAAGAAAAGAAATGTTGAAGAAAATCTGTTAATGCTGAATAATATGTCCAATTCTGTCAAATCCATCAAATTTGTACCAAATATTCTTAAGAGTATTATCTGAAGAAAAAAAACAAGAAAGAAAACCGAATAATGTGTACCATTCCTTAAAATCCATCAGATTCGTACCAAATATTCTAAATAGTATCTGATAAAAAACGAAGAAGAAATGTTAAAGAAAATATGTAAATGCCGAATAATGTGTATGATTCTCTAAACGAGAGTAATACAAAAAAAGCATCTGAATTTTAAAGAAAAAGAAGAAATGTTAAAGAAAAAAAACATGTAAAAAGCTGAGTAATGTATGTATAATTTACATATTACTGTGGTGTTGGCATTTGATGTAGCCGTCTCCGGAGGCCACTTTAAATCCTCTGCCTCTCAACGTCTCCGCATTTATCTCGAGATTGCGCCGAGATTACTCTGATAAGATTCATCAAGCGAGGGGGCCCTTCTAAAAGGGAGGGAAATGGCTGATGTAAAGATGTGGTAGACTGTCCGAGGGTAGAGAACGATAGCAAGCGAGACTGGAAAAGAGGGTGGGGTTGAAAGGGAGAGGGGGGTTAGTGAGCGAGGGAGAGTGAGCAGATTTTATAATTAGTTTTAAAGGGATCTAGTAACTTTGATGACTTATGCAAATAGTGATGACTGGTTGATGACATGTGCATGATTGTGATCTGATATATGTCCACGGAGTAATGTGTGCAAATTTCATGTTAACTGGATGTTACCTGTGGCCAAGTCATGAGGGAACATGCAAAGTGATATTCGCTTACTGGTACACTGACTTTGTACCAGTTATAACTTTACCAGTTATAACTTTACCAGTTATAACTTTACATTGGATAATTAAAAATCCAAACAATTTAATCGTAAATATATTTTTAAAAAAAAATATTTTAAAAAATGAAACATGTTCCATGCTTCTATTGGTAATACGAATACAGCAAGGTACGAGAGAACCACAAGAGTTGTAAGTAAGTTTTGTGGATTTAGAAAAGGTTACTAGAACCCTTTAAAAATTGGGTGCAAGCGAGAGAGAGAGGGAAAGAGAAAGATAGGGAAAGATGACTTTTAAAAAATATCTGTTTGTCCCAAAACACGCTTGACATTAATTAACTGTGCAGTTTTCCCCAATCCCAACATCCCAACTGATTTGAGTAAAGTAGGTCGGAGGGAATAACCCTCCGGCTATATAAATCAAGGAGAATTAACCAGTTGAAGACAAGACAATTTGATTCGGGGGGGAATTAAACATTTTCTTGACCCCGAGTTGTGATTTAATGGGGTTATAGTCCTCAATGTATTATTATTGCAATGAGAAAAAAAGGAGCAAACACTATGTAGAAATTTTACAGGTTGTTTTTTAAATATTTATGTAAAGAGTATTCAAGTGGGCTACTAATGGATCACTATATTATTATTATTTTTTTTTTTTTGGGGGGGGGGGGGGGAGCATTGAGGGGGACTGGGGCAAAATTTCCACTTGGATGGTGGTGATCTCACCCTGCGTCCTCGTCTTTACCACAGTATTATATTTCGTATATCCTGGTAGGCTAGCTCCAGGGAAAACAGAATATGTTTCTGATGAAATGACATTTTGAAAGCGGAGCTGCCAAACAATGGCTGAACATCTTTGCCAAATCTAATTTAGCATCTGCGAAGAGCATCATCCTCATCCTCTTCCTCCTGGATGTTAATATATTGGGTTTGTCTCATCTCCGTCTCCTCTCTCTCTCATCATCCAATTTAGCGTAAGCGTTGTGTCCCCCTCGATGAACTACAAATCATGCTTCATTTTTTATCCTCCTCGTATACGAGTGCTTTTTACGGAATATGACAACATCGTTATGAAGAGGTCTCGTAACCGTCTGGAGCGGGGAGGCCATACAAAAAAATAACCTTGTGTAACACTTTATTAGAAGACAATTGATGATGTGGATGCTCTCGAATGTCAGAACGTCAGAAATGGAGAGGTCCGTCCCCTCGCAACTGACTGGTTAGTCTGGTTTACATGGAAAGGGCAAGTCATTTCCTTGATAATAATACAGATTTTGATAATAATGATGATATGATCATCAGTGTGATTGTCGTCACAGTCTTTGTATTTGTCTTCGTCATCAATCATCATCATCATCACCATCATCATCACCATCATCATTATCATCATCATCGTCATCGTTGCTGTTGTGGTAATCATCTTTGTCATCATCATCATCATCATCATCATCATCATCATCATCATCAATATTTATGTTTACAAATTACTACAGTAGAGCTAAACTTTGCTAGTGCTAAAAAATACACATTCTTGCACATTTGTTTGCACTCCTCTGCTCCAGTCAATTAATTTTAGCTCATGTTGGTACTTGGTTCCCCCACATGGACAATCTTGCCCTTTACGGCAATTCCCTAGCCTTGTCCCCTTAGCTATTAGTTCACTCGCAGGGAAATAAATTTGTATTTTTGGTGGCTACTTAATATCAAGCATTAAATAAAAAATCTGAATATATATATTAAGAGGTTTATATAGAAATTATAGGGCTGCTTTTGCTACATCAGGGACTAAATTGTCTGTACAATGTTCTACTCTTTTATAATTCACCGATTACAACTACTTCAAAGACGTGAGTTGCGCTCTGATGACAGATTACATTTAGCGCTGGCGAGGCATCCATCGTAATGCTTCAAAAATGCATTATGGATGGATGTCTCCAGGGGAGGGAATTTATTTTCTTCTTTTTTTCTTCTTTTTCTTAGGGAAGTCATTCAACCTTTTTTTTCAACATGATTATACATTTTATTTGGAGGAGGTCGTCTTTTCACTTGAACTAAATAAAAATAAAGGGTAGCCAACAGCATATTTCACCTTCATGTAGCGAATCAATAGAAATTACTTTAACAGGACAGAACATAAACACCATGGAAAAGGGCAACAGAACGGGAAACTTCAGAATGAAATGCTGGCATTGATTTTAAATTACGGCAAACATGGCAAACGTTCTTCCTGTGGCATTTCTAACACTAGATTAATAAAAACAGATCTATAGTAAATAATGTCTGTTATGTACTTATTGCAGTCATGTGCAGAATGACTATTTAAAATGACTTGACATTTAGGACTAAAGTAGAATATTTGCCACCTCCCACTCAGTGCCCTTCACAATACAGAAATGACTACTAGTATTAGATATCTGGGGGTGTTTCACAAAGATCCTAAGTTGAACTTATCTCGAAGTTGGACTTAAAAAGTATGGAGAGCCATTAGTTTCTTTGAAAAATTGTTTTAAAAGTCCTTCTTCAAAGGCATAAAGTGTTGATTTAAATCATTAATATTTTCTATTATCAAGGAGATTCCATGTTTTTGATATAAAAATGTATGGCAGTCTAAAATACTTGTATTCTTGGTGTTGAATATTCTAAGGCTACACATGGCTTTCCATAATAGATAAGTCCAACTTAGAGTTAAGTTCAACTTAGGATCTTTGTGAAACACCCCCAGGAGCTTTTATTATGGAATAGAACATGTTCTCTATTCACTCATCCATGTAGGTGAATAACCTTCATGGTTGTCCACAAATGTAAACGCCAGAGATTTGGGTAGATGTAGGGCTGGGCCTGCGTCATCGTCGTGCCCTCCACCCCAAAAAACCTACATGCAAATTGCTACCCTTGTGTGAAGTGTCTTCACATCTACTAAAGATTGATTACCAGCACACTTTACACTCCAGGGGGGTGTTTCACAAAGATCCTAAGTTGAACTTAACTCTTAAGTTGGACTTAAAAATTATGGAAAGCCATTAGTTTCTTTGAAACATTTTTGTAATAATTATTCTAAAAGGCATAAAATGTTTTTCAAATCATATACTATTATCAAAGAGATTTCATGTTCTTGATGTACATGTAAATTTATGAAAAGTCTAAATTACTTGCATTTTTGCTTTTGAATATGTTTTATTTCAAGGCTACAAATGGCTCACCACACTTTTTAAGTCCAACTTAGAGTTAAGTTCAACAGAATCTTTATGAAACACCCCTAGGTCTTTGATCTTTCCTACCCAGGGTGAAGGTGAAATATACTGTTAGCTACTTCAAAAAAAAAATTTTTATACTGAAAGGATAAACTCCTCCATTGTTTTAAGTAACAAAAATTCAAACAGGGCTTGCCCTGTTTGTAGAAAAAACAAACAAATTCTCCCATGTCAAGTGACAAAAGCAACTGGAAGAGTCACTTAGCAGAACATAAAATCCTTCTAGAAATTTACTCCCTATTCCCAATACAGATGACTGATTCTGTAATAAAAAATTTAAAAAAATATAAATAAAAACAAATCCTTCTAGAGGCTTACTGCCTATTCCCAATAGAAGATGCCTGATTCTGTAATTATGCTTTTGTATTCCCCATTTATTATTCTTCGCTTTGTATTCTTTACTCTACACAATTTATGCATGTCAAGACTTTGACAATGATCTCTACGAGAGAAAGCGTTCTTTCGCCCTAAAGCTAGTCGTATAGTGGAAAGATTCTTTAGTTTAAAGGGATCTAGTAACATTGTCAAAATCCTGAAAATGTACTTGTAACGCTAGCGGTTCTCACGTACGTCTTTGTAATTGCATTATCAATAGAAGCGTGGAACATCTGTTGATTTTCAAAGTTTCTCTTCCATTATAAAGATATGAATGATTGACGTGCTCAGAGCTATAATTATCTAGTGGATAAATATAACTGTGTACAAAGTCAGTGCAATGAGTAAGCGAATATCACTTTGCATTTTTCGCTCATTACTAGGTCATATACCATTCATTTACCATTTTGGAATTTTCACACATCATTCAGCGGACATATATCAGATTGATCACAGATATACCCATTTTATCAACCATTTTGCCATTTTTTTTTCTCGGCCTGTCAACAAAGTTACTAGATCCCTTTAAGAGAGAAAGGCCAAGTAAATGGATTACAGGAAGGAAGTGAGAAAATCTCGCTAAGAAGCAAAATGTAAATTGTGTTCTTGCCGGTAACTTCCAACGAGAGCTAATTTGCATTTCAAAGCCAATGCCATAAGTCTTTGAGGCATAATTTGGATGCGTGTGACAAGAAACATCAATATTTTGTGTTTTGTGATTTTCAAGGAAAACTTTTCATAGAAATATCCTATTGGAGTTCTAAGTCCTTACTTCCTGTATGAGAAACAATAAATGTTCTTATGCATTTATGTGCCATCTAACTCGTACATTATGGCCTAGTCCCACTGCAACGTTTCTCCTTCCGTTTCCTATCCATATGACATCCGGAAGATACTAGCAGGAAACGAAATGATGCGGACCAAGTTTGGATTGGACTGGTAGGATACTTTTATTTCGGCTCCATTTCGCGTGAAACAAAACGTCATGGAACTTCAAAATTTGCTAGATACTGACCGTTTCGCCACATTTTGGTCGGAAAGGAAACGGAAGGAGAAACGGTGCAGTGTGACAAGGCCATACACACATATATATGATGACATAAATGGTACCCTGGGGTACCAAACGAATATCCGCCATTTTGTTTAATTATTTATTTATTTTTTAGGGCTGTACCATACAATCGCGCTGCACTGCATACACAACACAATACGGTTGTTCTTCGAGTGGACACAAGATGGCGCTACACAACGCGGTACCCCGGTGTACAACGGCACCCCGGGGTACCGCGTGTGTCATCATATCTGGTATTGTTTTTTGTTTTTTGTTCAAACAAAGACGAGCAGCAGGAAGTTAAATGAGATGATGACATTTAGTGGCCTTTTCTCCAGAGCAGAATCAAACGAATAATGTCACTTTGTTTCCTTTTCTTTTTGCCAGTTATGTTTTGGTTTGCATTCTATTAATTTAAATACGCAGGACATACAGTACGCATAGTAAAAAGGGTGAAGTTGGAATAGGAATATTTGATTTTTCAAAAGTTATGGCATCTTCATAGAAATAAATGTACGCGCAAGTAAAACTTTAAAGATTTATCATAAAAAGGAGAACAATTTAGAAATATATGAACAAATTTACCGCATTAACATGTTTAAAAAACATATAAAAAAATATTGTATTTTCATGTACAAGGGTGAATGGTCAAGACACGCAAGGTATTGTCTGACGTTGAGAAAAGCTATAATCCTATATCATATGTCGAATTTCATCTAGCGTATTTATTTCAAAAACAGAAAAATTCTTCACAGTCAATAATAATAATGCCAAGGATTCAGAGCTCTTCTCTTTTTGCCGTTTCAGGCATTATCATGGTCGGAATTGTTTTTCTCTCTTTTTCCGCCTCTGTGTTGCGTGCGTTTGTCTGCCAAAAAGCTCTCATTCTGTTGTTTTTAGTGGATAATTGCTATTTTCGGCAGACGAGGCGAATTGACGTCACGTGGCGATAGACAAGAGGAAAGAGTCTTGTGCCATTTTAACATTTTAAAAGTCCCCTGCCCAAAGAAAACTGCAAAGTGCTAGGGGCGTAGCCTTGATGGAATCAAACGCGAAGGGGACCAACAAGAAACCGGAGCATGAACCCCCACAAGGAGTAAGAGAAGGGAGCAAGGGGGGGGGGGGGGGGGAGGGGGAATTGGGAGCTAGAAATATGAATGTATTCAGTGGTATGGTTTATTGATATTCTTCTCTCTAAAGGGAGGGAGGGAGGGGGGGGGGGGGGCAGACAACAGGGCAGTCAAGGATTGAAGTATTGGGGGTAATCACCTTCCCCCCAGGGAAAAAAATAAATGTATTTTTTAGGGGGGGGGGATACTTTTCATGAAAATAGCACTTCGAAATTGAGTTTGCATTGAACTCTAGATGCACATTTACAGGGGCTCTTTGAAGATTTGGGGGGCTCTTTTAGGCATTTCGGGGTCTACATGTAAATGGCCCTGAGCCCCCACATATTTGTTCACTGCTTCCCCCCCCCCCCCTTGCCCCATGACCCCCTGCCTCCCTAGGTGACACTATTGGAAAGTGGCCTGAGGGATCTTTGATTAGATGGAGGGGGGGGGGGGGGGGTAATGATCTGATGATCTGCTCTAAGTATCATCAGCCGGCATGCATATTCTATCTGCCACACCGGATTTGAGGATAGATAGCACCGCATGAATATGCTAACTAGTTGTGTCAGATTGGGTTTGGTTAACTATTCATCTACTGCTCCCCCCCCCCCCCCCCCTTGCCCCATGACCCCCTGCCTCCCTAGGTGACACTATTAGAAAGTGGCCTGAGGGATCTTTGATTAGATGGAGGGGGGGGGGGGGGGGGGGGGGTAATGATCTGATGATGTGCTCTAAGTATCATCAGCCGGCATGCATATATTCTATCTGCCACACCGGATTTGAGGATAGATAGCACCGCATGAATATGCTAACTAGTTGTGTCAGATTGGGTTTGGTTAACTATTCATATACTGAATTAGATATAGTGAGGAGACCGTTGGCACAGTTAAGCCACTTTTACATAGGATTTTTGCTGTTTTAGAGCTAAACTGTGCTTGAAACTGGTTGTCAAATGCGCTGCTAACCTGGAACTAAAAATAAAATTGATCATACATGTATGAGAGGATAATTCAAACATAGGGGAAACTGATCATAAATAAATTAAATGAATTAAATATACAAAGGAATATGAAAAAAGAGGATTTAAGATATAAAATCAATTTAAAAGGCCATGACCACAGTTTCAAAGTTTTAGCATGTTAAAGGGTACCTCCGGACAGAGATTTAGCTCTCTTACATCAAAGACATATCCAAAATGAACATTCAAAACAAGTCTGTGATCCTAAAAGTATTTCTACATTGATAGGGAATCATTTTTAATATCACATATCACTCATTCTGTCAGCGCAGTTCCGATAACGATACCACTTAACGATCCTCTTATTGATCGCATCTGCGATATATCGCAGCAAGCAGAGAAAATCTCGAAAATCGCTTGTGTGCGCGCGCTGCTGCAGCACAATGCGTATAGACGGAGCTATAAGAGAGAGAGAGAGAGAGAGAAAGACACGAGTAGCGCTATAAGGCCAAAAACAATAAATTGTTGAATTGGAGTAACGGGCAACCAAACATTAGGGTAGTTAGGTAGGTTTTTTTTTTCAGGATTCGCAAATTACACAAAAACACATATATAACACACAAATAACACATATCGCAATTGGAATTTTTTATTTTATTATTATTTTTGTTTAATCAGAAAAAACCTTTAGGGTCGGCGGTATTTTTAGGATCGGGCGGGTTGCGAATTTGCGTTTCCCAAACCATTCAGCAACTCCTTGTGAATTAGCGACTTGGTCAGAGACCATAATTGCATACCCGAAATTTCCGACTTGTATAATTTCGAACATTTAGTCCAGTGCCGAACGAATAGCAAATACAAACAAACATTGGACCAAGGTACGATTCGAACCAGGGATCTCTAGCGTATCAATCTTACTCTCTATCCACGGAGCTATTTCGGATTGCTTGATTGGTGTTGGTTTTTAAAAATATATATATACCCTAACACTAACCCTTACCCTAACCCTAATGTACAAGCAATAGCATGTATACATACTGCATGCATGCAGAGTTATGGTGCGATGCGGTGGCCGTGGCTAGAGTGCGAGCACGCGCGAAACGATACTAACTATCGCATGGGCTATGCGATAAATCGCATACTACCATAATAACGTACGCGTATTGATTGAGCGGTCGTGCAAACAAAGTCGCGCGCGCGAACCAGTAAATAGCCGTGGTTCCGTAGGTCGTAGTAATTAATTGCATTGTTCTCAAATTACAGAAACATATCAGACCCCATGAGAGTATGATTGGTATTCAATTATAGTACCAAAACAACTAAGGATTGGTTTTATCATGCCCGGCGGTACCCTTTAATTTGTTTTTTAAATGCATGTATTTATCGAGTGCAAGTTGCAAAAGAGCCTCTAAATACTTGTAAGTTTACCCCTACAGAAAATCTATGTGTGTCGCAGGCTAGCAGGCAAACTTAATAGGCGATCTCTGCTGAAATTAAGCCTGCAGACTATTCCCGCACGCTAACTGACACGCTCAAAATTTCAGCAAAGATCACCTGTCAAGCTTGCCACTAGCTAGCCGCTAGCTAAGCTTGTGACACACATAGATTTTTGTTAGGGTACACATAAACGAAGATAAATGTCAGGGTAAACAGAAACAGATTGAAAAACGCAAGAAAGCAGAGGTAAACAAACTAGACTTCAAAATACTATTAAAATTGTCAGATGTAAGAATATTGAAGGGAAGAAAAGGCCTCTGACAGGGCAGTCGTTCCATGTGAGAGCAACATTTTTATGCCTCCGCCAACGAAGTGGCCGGAGGCATTATGTTTTCGGGTTGTCCGTCCGTCCGTCCGTCCGTACGTACGTCCCGTTTTCGTTCTCGCGATATCTCAAGAACTGGTTGACGGATCAATTTCAAACTTGGTATGAGTGTATATATTGGGGTGACAATGATCTGATTAGATATTAGGGGTCATGAGGTCAAAGGTCAAGGTCACATGACTCAATATATATGCAAAAATGCCTCGTTCTCGCGATATCTCAAGAACCGATTGACAGATTAATTTCAAACTTGCTATGAGTGTACATATTGGGGTGGCATTGATCTGATTAGATTTTGGGGTTCATGAGGTCAAAGGTCAAGGTCACAGTACTCAATATATACATGTGCAAAAATGCCTCGTTCTTGCGATATCTCATGAACTGGTTGACGGATCACTTGCAAACTTGGTGTTAGTGTACATATCGGGGTGGCAATGATCTGATTAGTTTTGGGTATCATGAGGTCAAAGGTCAAAGTCACCGGACTCAATATAAATGCGAAAATGGCTTGTAATGGCAAAATTTCAAGAACTGAATGTCAGATTTCAATCAAACTTGGTACCAGAATGTATCATAAAGAGTCAACGTAGCCATAAAATGTTGGGGTGTTGAGGTCAAGGTCACAGGACTCATTATACATGCAAAAAAGCTTGTAATGGCAAAATCTCAAGAACTAAATGTCAGATTTCAATCAAACTTGGTACCTGAATGTTGCTTAGGGAGCCAATGTAGCCATCAAAGCTTGGGGTCATATGGTCAAGGTCACAGGATTCAAAAATAATTCAGTGCATGTTAATTTGGGCTTGATATTTAAATCACGTGATAGCGGAGGCATAATTTTCGACTGCGCGCAGTCAAAGATCCATCTAGTTTTTTAATACTTGAGTTTTATTTATCCAGGTTAGCCTCTTCAGTGCTTTTTGCACTGTTCTCCCACAGGGACCTACATCTTATCAGGGGTGTGAGACCTCAGATTTTCCGCGGAATTCCGACTTTTTACCTCAAACAGCAATCTTCATTTTCCGCTTATTTTTAGTTTCTAATTTCCGATTATTTTGAGTATTAGCACTCAATGGTTTAGCACATTTTTGATGACATATCGAGTGCTACAGTGTACAACGTTCAATTTCGTATTTAGCACATGCGGAAATCGCACACCTGAACGAGCTGTGCTAGCTATACCTATACCCGTAGTGCTAGCATGCACACCGCCAGCATGCACACCGCCGAGTGACACGGCTGCATCGAGCCTTGAACCCCGGCGCGGCACGGCCTAAGGTAAGGGACTTCGCACGCACTTTTCATTTCCAATTTTTTCCGATTTTTTTTTCAATCTTGCTCTCACACCCCTGATCTTATATTATATTCAACTTAGCCATAAGATACCAAGGAAAGAATTAATTTTTAATGTTAGGGGCCTACTTTTTCAATCTGACAGATATCACAAAATATTTCCCATGAATACTAGATGGTAATTTTAGGGGCTACCTTCTCATTTCAAGGGGCTATTTTGAAAATTAGGGGGCAAAGTCGCCCTCAGCCCCTGTGTATTTCCTACCACACCGGCAATTAATCTAGCACTTATTGTGCACTCTCTCCACTCCCTGGGGAGCATTCCAGCAGGTGCTACTTTACAGTGCACTCATGCTTTATATATACCCACACCCTCGTTCATGCCAAGTACCCATTATTGCATCTGGGTAGGGAGCAGCAATATGGATTAAGTGCCTTGTTGAAGGACACAAGTGCTGAACTGGCAGGGGCATCGAAGGTTTTAAACTCGACTCCTGTGCTTTGCAGTCAGGCGCCTATCTGAATGTGCCACAACACCCCCACAGACAATCTCTGGTTAATAATAATAATAATAATATCCTCGATTTATATAGCTCCTATCACGATTGATAATCATCTCTAAGCTCTTTACAATGATATTATTACCCCAGTCATCGGATACATTCTGCAAATCAATCCAGCACACAAAGTGCACATTTTTCCACTCCCTAGGGAGCATTCTAGCCACGGGAAACCTTGGTTGCTCGGCCGGAGATAATGAAACTTGAATGTGATTGCATCAGAATGACCAGGGTTTTTTTTCTTCACAAAGATAAGTTGAACTTACAATTAAAACATATTATAAAAAGCAGAACAATTGCAGGTATCGGAGACTCCAACAAAAATAAACATCAGTAACTTCAAGGCTCCTTGATAGTAACAAATATTACTGATTTTTATCAAAATGTATGCTTTTTAAAAAGAACTGTTCCAACAATTTTACAAAGAAACCATAAATGGCTTTCCATAACTGTTAGGTCCAACTTAGAATTAAGTTTGAGAAACACCGCCCTGGTACCACACCTATATGATATGTACTCTAGTCCCTTAAATCCCAGCTAGCATTTTGCCCTACATAATTTTGTTAGAAGCTTGGTATTTCAGCAAAAATAATCACTCTACACATAAAATTAACGAGGTATGAAAAGCTGCTTCCTTCTTCTTCTTCTTCTTCGGGTTAATCTGCCTCCTTCAATCCTGAAGATTCTTGCTTCCCACTTGACCTTACAATGTATATTAACCAGTTCAGGACGGATTAATTTTTGCTATAACATGTATTCTCCATAGACCCTAGCCAGGGTATTTTCAGGACCAGTCCTGAGTGGGTTAATGCGTTGTCATGCGTGGTATTTCTAGACTGCGGGCCTCCATTTTGAACCATTCTAGTTTGGCGCACCGCACAACACTGAGCCAATGTGTAGCAAGCGCCATACGCAAGGGGTTTGCAAGATGGCACTGTGCATCTCTTCTGATTTACGAATCCGAACTACTTTTTAAAACGTTTCCCATTCTGACCATATTTTTCTACATGTTCTCTACCACCTTTTAAAACTATACAGGTCTTATGAAGATTGATCGTACACGTATATACACGAGTGTCCATTCAGTTCTCAAACCAGCACTGAAGCCAATCAACGGACAAGCAAAGGTAAATGATTTTTTAAGAATTTTACTTTACAATCTGGAATTTGAATATTGAACACTTCCCAGGGAGTGGGTAGTGTGTACTCTGTGTGCAGGAATGATTGCAGTGTGTATCCATTGACCGGGGTGATAATGACAGCGCTTAGAGGTTCTATCGCAATTTGTGCTCTATAAATATCTAGATTATTATTATAATTGAAGAAAAAAACATTTTGTTCAGCACTTTTTTGTACTCTAGAATATTGAAATAAGGGTTCCGTTACAATCTGTGGCTCTTTTCACTCTTTTCACTTTTCACCGAATGTGTTATTATTCCTTTGATGAAATAAAGCCTCCCTTTTTCTTTAATGCATTATGTGGGTGATTGCGTGTAAAATTGATTTTTGTTTTGTTTTCCCCCCTCGTTATTGCTCATTTTGAGCAGCCATCTGGTTTTTAATGTGCGCGTAACCTCTATAGGTGTTTATTTTTGCAGCTGCGTCAAATACCGGTTTTGACAAATGCGGAAAAGAACGCTTAAACCCATCATTATCTTGGCAGTTTACGTGGATTAGTACTATTAAAAATAGGGGATAGATGTTGCTAGAATGTGTAAAAAAAGAATATTGGTAAGAAGAAGCCCAGCTCTCAGATTTGTTTCCCTTATTAAAGGGCACCACCACCCAAAAATAATATTCTTATAAATAAAAGGTTACATTTTTAGTAGTCCATTCAACCAAAAGTTAATAAAGAAAAATTGTGTTTCCAGAAAAAAATATATAATTGGAAATAAAGCATTTTATCACCATACTACAACATGTGTTCATGGGTCTGTATAATATGAAGACTACCTTTTGTCTTGGACAAGCGCATCGTCCGTGATTCTATTGTCTCCAAACGTACGCGTGAATAGAATTGGCGCACTCGCAAACGATTGGCGCATACAGAACCATGAGGACATAATGGTTCCGTAAGTGGTGGTAATTCATTGCATTGTTTATGAATTACACAACCCTTTGCAGAATGTTGGGCATATACTTGATATCACACAACGGTACCAAAACATATAAATTATGTGTTCTTCTTTGCCTGGTGGTCCCCTTTAAAGTTTCCCTCCATTAACTTTATAAGCTTTTTCCAAAAGTGATATTTGAGACTTCCATCATATACCATGATCATTGCATGACTCTTCTCTGAGTGATACGTGACATTTTCATGGAAAAATATCATTGTCTACCTAGTGAAAAAAAAGTGAAAAATGTATGTTAGATTGTATCCCTGGGGCCCGTTTTATGAAAGGGTCTTATGTTAAGACCGTCTTCAACTGTCACGTGACTGTGACTGATCTACGAGCAGCATACGGATGGCGTTTGTTCCGATCACAAAGGACAGTTAAGACGGTCTTAACTTAAGACCCTTTCATGAAACGGGGCCCAATATTGTTGGCGCAAACTATCCAAATTCTGATACATTTGGCTACAATCGAAGAAAAGCATTCCGGAACACTTTTCAATTTAGTCTTGGATATCTCCTTATTTATTATAGACATTTGAATAATAAAAAAACCCATTTCATTCTTCTGTTATTATAAGCCAAACAAAAATGTACAAGAGAAGTTTTAAAGCTCCCAGTGATTTACAGTAGGTTGAACTTGACATAGTTTATGGATCACTTTAAAGCCAAAAAACAGTATTGGGAGAGTTATATTGGCCAAACTAATTTATCAATATTATTGAAATAGTATAAAAAAGGGCTTGTGTGGTAAAATCCTAACCTAAGTATCGTTATATGCAGAAATACATTGTATCATGCAGTTTCTCTACCTTTGGGGCATGGCAGAGGTATAGCTATTCGTTTGTTTAATATGATTTGGTGGACGTTTTGGTTACTAAAATTCAGTTTGACCAGAACTGTGATATCCCTTTAACCAATAATTAATTTAACAAAAATAGCGCAAAACTGCAAGTAACCAGCTCCCAATGATTTTGGTCGATTTTAATACTCAACGTAGTCATTTAATGCTATGGATGTTCTATTATTTTTTGTATTAAATGTATGCAGAAATAAATAACACCCCAGGGAAATAATAGAGAAGTGTGAATTCGTAATTAAAATTTGCCGAGGCCACGCTGATTTTTCGCCATGATTACTTGATAGCTCAAGAAAGAAGGATCCATCATTTCTGCCGGATGATTATTTTGTTCTCTTCCAAATTATCTCTCAACTCTCGAGAGAGAGACTAGTGGCATATAAAGCTACAATGTAAGGGGTTATGGGGTAGGGGGGTGGAGGTAGGGGCAAGGGGGTATAAATGCCCACACGAACCATAAAGAACTACCATGCTTATTTTTGGTGTGTGTGCCCCCTCCCCCCCCCACCCCCTTCCCCCGAAATCGAGAATCTTGCCTCCCTTTTGCTCGACTCCCCCATCCGTTTTTACCATGGCTATATGCCATGCCTCATTACCTATTATTTTCTCAATCAGACAAATGAAATCATAAATTGTCACATTTTACTTGCCCAAACAAAAAATGTACTTGCCAACTTACTCCTGGATGAGCTTTATTTGTAAGGAAT
This sequence comes from Echinarachnius parma, assembly GCA_037951105.1. Lineage (NCBI taxonomy): Eukaryota > Metazoa > Echinodermata > Echinoidea > Clypeasteroida > Echinarachniidae > Echinarachnius > Echinarachnius parma. The sequence continues at coordinate 22,635 of JBAMJV010007093.1, read as the reverse complement.
TATATCGGATATATTTATTGATATTTCAGCCGTTTCTGAACCGATTTTTATCAAATAAAGTTTATTATGCCATTGAAATTGTATACTCTTTCAAATTCTACACTCAGTTTTTCATTATCTCACACAACAATTATTTCTATACCAAAACTGAACTACCCCTTTAACCTGAGATTATAAGATCTACACCCATTGGATGTACATCTCTTTTCGTCTGCAGCCAGATGCCCGAATCTTCTATTTTTCTAACTTGAAACTTGACACAAATTCCCAAAATAGCCTAATCCTAATCCTAACACTAATCCCATTCTTTATCCCTAATTCTAGTCCCTAATCTTAATCCTAATCTGCTGAATTCTGATTTTGCTAGTAGATGAAAATGGAAGTTGACCATGGAGGGTGTAAAGAGGGCTCGACACTAGCACTTGCCCGCTTGCCCGGGGCAAGTAAAAAATTTTGTTGGGCAAGTATTTTTTTTTAATGGTTTACATTAGTTTGGTTGCCCAATTGGGCAACTGATATTTCTGTTCAAATACAAGAGTAGAATGTAATTCATTACATTTTAACTCGTCTAGAAGTAAGTGGGCAAGTAATTGTTCTATTTGGGCTAGTAAAATTTGAGCATTGATGATTTTACTTGCCCGAAAGGACCAGTAGAGAAAAAAAAGTTAGTGTGGTGCTTTGTGTCGACCAGGCAGCAAGTTAATTTATGATAGTACAACTAAATGTCATCAGTATTAACATACTTTGTGTGTAGCAAATCAGATTCAGTAGTCTGTTGCACGTTTCTTGTTGGTATGGCAACCACTGACTCTATGGTTACTGCACAATACCTAATTTATGGAAGGACTCGTTTTGATATGATGCTCATTAAAAAATCAAAGAGAGTGGATGCTTTTATAGTATGAAAATTATGTATTTTTCATATTGAATTTGGACTGAACGTTCCAGACATGAATGTCTCATGTACATTTGATTGTATATTTTTAATCTATAGATGTGGGTGTTTACTGTATGTTTGAAGGTTAATGAGTTTGCCCTTTGTTAAATGTATTTTCTTCGGTGTGGATAGTATACATCATAAAAGTAGATGTATATTTTAGGAGTGTGTCCTTTTAACGTTTTTATTTCCCGTTATATATTCATTTTCTTCTGTTTGAGTGGTATACTATATCTCATTTGGTATATATTGTAGTTCTAGGAGTGTGCCAACTCTAAACTCTGTCAATTCTAAATTCTAGATGATTCTGTCCAACCAGAGAGAATAGGAGAGAGAGAGAGAGTGAGAGAAGGAGAAAAAAAAAAGAGACCGATCACCTAGATGTAATTTGGAATAGAGTAGATTTCCGGCGCTTCTGTAAACCAACTGGAGCATCTGACCCCATTATTATTCCATACAACCTTGCCGCATAATTATTTATTCAATATTCCCCCTTCCGTGTCTCGCCCGTCCGTGCAATTTGTGGAAATCTCGCTGCAAATGTCTTGATACTTGCCTATTTTATTCCGTAAATGATATTAAAATGGACTTGAATTATTCCAGGAACCTTTGACTGGTATTAATGCTTTTGTACGAACATGTACATATTTATAGATTTACTGATGAAAATGGCTTGAGAAATCTAAATGATTGGAACTACATGTATCCATCTAGTTAGGGACTCTACCCGATTTCATTCGATTTAAGCCCTTTTATTGTGCATACATTGTGTAAACAGCAATGAGATTGTTAGTCAATTTTATTCCATGTATGAATGGACTTTCATTATTTGAGGAACCTCTGACTGGTATACTATTAACCTACATATTTGTATGAATGTGTATGTATATATATCTGTACAGATTTACAGATCTTGAAAATGGCTTGAGAAAATTAAATGATTGGAATTTGGAACTGTTCATCTAGCTAAGGACTCTCACTCGAATTTACTCGATAGGCCTTTTTATTATCAATGAGATTGTCTTCATAAATCCATTTTATTCCATGTATAAATGGACTTGAATGATTTGAAGAACCTTTTACAGTGAATATATTATATATTGGTAAAATTAGAAATTTGTACGAATGTGTATTAATGTATCGATTTACGGATGAAAATAGCTTGAGAAATTTAGACGATTGGAACTGCCCATCTAGCTCTAGAGGGACACTCACTTGATAAGCATTATATTGTGTAGACTGTATATACATGCACATTGTATAAATTGCAATGAAAATGTCTTGATAAATCCATTTTTATTCTGCTCGGACTTGAATGACCTCATAAGACTTTGATTGTGTGCATTACCTTGAATCAGGCTTATGGTATTAAGCCATTGTCACATATCACCGGATAGCGTAAACGGACGCCCAAAAGAGAGCAACATTTTCAATCCGTTTATCTCTGTTATAATATGCGTTTTTTGCTCGTTACAAATTTTGGCGGATGCGTTCCTTGTCAGGTGAGGTCCGTTGTTTTATCCGGCAAGAAGTTTTGCACATCCAACAATAAAGACCACTTTTACCACCGGTTAATTTGTTTTCGCCAATTTTCTATCCATCTGGCATTTGTTTACGCTATCCAGTAATATGTGACAACACCGTAAAGTGGATGACTGAAGTTTCTCCCTAGATGAATCATACAATTATGTTAATAATGCAACCCTCAAAGAAAGAGCTCTTATCTAATTTAGGAAAGGAGGTCTTATTATCTCAGATTGTCCAAATTTCTCTTTTGTTATAAAGATATTACAGATCTATGCATTTGGTTTTTATGTATATTTTAACCTATTCCATTCAAGATTCGGAAATCCCATTATGCTGGTACATAATTAAACCCATGCAGACATCTACATGTACATGTGTAAGTGTGCTGCAAGCCAGCGACTAGCTTGCGACTAGCTAGCGGCAAGCTTAATAAGCGATCTCTGCCCTAATTAAGCTTGCAAACATTTATCTGCACGCTTAAAATATACCGCACGCTCACAATTTCATCAGAGATCGCCTATTAAGCTTGCCGCTAGCTAGTCAGTAGCTAGTCACTAGCTAGCACACTAGCTAGTCACTGTGCTAGTCACTAGCTAGCACACACTAGCTAGTCACTAGCTAGCACTAGCTAGCCGCAAGCTAGTCGCTGGCTAGTTTAATAGGAGGTATAAGAAAGACTTTCTATTAAATATACCTCCTTGGTTATACTTTTGCAAGCTTGTACATAATGTACATATGGTTATAGGCGACTAATAGACCGGTCACATATCAACGGATTGCGCAAACGGATGTCAAACGGAGAGCTAAATTTTCCATCCGTTCTATACGTTTCTTGTCCGTTCCTTGTCCGGTGATGTACGTTGATCTATGTTTTGTACATGAAGCAATGGAGACGACTTTCATCACCGGATAATTTAATTTTGCAAATTGTCTATTCGTTGGGCATACGTTTCCGATATCCGTTGATATCTGACCGGGCCATAAGGAATTGTTTGATTATCTTTGTGGGCACTGGGCAGTGATCTATCCAAATGCAAGTAGTATTGATCTTCTTCTTCCAATTTCAGTACAGTCCTCTGGGTAGAGTATTGTTGTACTGTGGGATATTTCAAGTCACTCACCTACAATGTAATGAAGGTAACTTTCAATGACTTTTCCTATAGATGTATTTAATTTGTTTTTTACTTTTGTAAAAAGGGATTTTTCCCTCTCCCATACCCACATATTCCTGCAGGACCGAATCCGATCCCTTGCAATAAATTGACATGTCATTCACCCATTACCATTTTAAGAGATTTTGCATTTTTCTTAGATTTGATACCGTAAAGAAGAGTTACACCAGGCATAATTAAGGCATACAAAAAAGTAGTTGCAATCAGTCACAAAGTTAGGATTGGGCACAAGTAAAAACAATATTTAAATTGTGCATTTGTGCCAGTCAGATTTGCGCATAATAGGGATATTTACAGGCTTGCATTTTGTATGCGACGCCCCCAGGGCCCTTATTCTGTAAACACTGCTTTAATACTGATGTTAGACCCCGTTTAGAGTGAGAAAAAGGCAGGGCCGGGCCAGGCCCGGGCCAGGCCGCGGCCGAGTTGGCCCCGCAATTTTGTGCGTTTACAGTGCGAGGCCAGGCCGCGGCCTACATTGTAACCTTCCAATATTTTGTCGTAGTGGCGCTCTGCATGTAAACAAACGATTATTTTGGGGGCGCGCCGGGGGTCACAGTGTAGATCCGGTCTATGAGTTTTTATGCCTCCGCAACGAAGTAGCCGGAGGCATTATGTTTTCGGGTTGTCCGTCCGTCCGTACGTACGTACGTACGTCCGTACGTACGTCAAGTTCTCGTGATCGCGTTATCTCAAGAACCGATTGATGGATTTTCACCAAACTTGGGTCATGTATGTATCTTGGGGGGCCAATGATCTGATTAGATTTTGGGGTCATGAGGTCAAAGGTCAAAGGTCACAGAGCTCATTATATATGCAAAAATAGCTTGTGATCGCGTTATCTCAAGAAGGGATTGACAGATTCTGACCAAACTTGGTACATGTATGTATCTTGGGGGGCAGATGATCTGATTAGATTTTGGGGTCATGAGGTCAAAGGTCAAAGGTCACAGAGCTCATTATATATGCAAAAATAGCTTGTGATCGCGTTATCTCAAGAACGGATTGACTGATTCTGACCAAACTTGGTACATGTATGTATCTTGGGGGGCCAATGATCTGATTAGATTTTGGGGTCATGAGGTCAAAGGTCAAAGGTCACAGAGCTCATTATATATGCAAAAATAGCTTGTGATCGCGTTGTCTCAAGAAGGGATTGACAGATTCTGACCAAACTTGGGACATGTATGTTCCTTGGAGAGCCAATGAACTCATTAGATTTTGGGGGTCATGAGGTCAAAGGTCAAAGGTCCCAGGGCTCATTATATGTAAAAGTAGCTTGAGATTGGAAATCTCAAGAACTGAATATCAGATTTCAATCCAACTTGATACCTGAATGTATAATAGGGAACAATTGTAGTCATTAGATTTCGGGGTCATGAGGGCAAAGGTCAAGGTCACTTACATGTATAGCTCATAATTGTGATTCATCAAGATCTAAAAGACAGAGTACCATCAAAATTGAGTTGACAGAATTAATTCTGTGTACATGTTGATTTGGGCTTGATATAAATAAATTGCGTAATGGCGGAGGCATCATTTTCGACTGCGCGCAGTCGAAGATCCATCTAGTTTTAGCTCTGGATTTAGCTTTAGTTTAGGTATTGAATCTGCATACAAAATTACACGTATCTCACCGAAACGGCGCGGTACAAGATGATTCGATTATAATTTAATTCAAACACAACGACAACGGTAGTATCTCGACTTAATTGTTATACTTACACGGGAAAAGTTTGGAGATCTCGACGTACTTGGCTTGACACACCGAAGAAAATACCATGAAAGCGTGGGTTCGATTGTTATGGTACGGCGTCATTATCCTATGACGTAATGATCCTTTCACTTCCGGGGTAACAGTTGGCCCCGCAATTGGCCGCGCAATTGGCCCCGGTGCGTTTACAGTGAGAAAAGGCCGGGCCAGGCCGAGGCCGAGACTACCTCCAGAGCTGGTCCAAATGCGCGGCCAGTTTGGCCTCGCAATTGGCCGCGCAATTGGCCCCGGTGCGTTTACAGTGCGGGGCCAGGCCGCGGCCTGGCCTGGCCTTTTGCTCACTGTAAACGGGGTCTTAGTTTCCTGCTTATTCTAAATTGGATCAATAAGGCTAAGTATAATGCTAAGTGAGAGACTAGTACATGTTGTTTTATTAGTTGACAACTATGGTTATCTGGGCTCGCATGGACAAAATTTAGATTGAGTTTTCAAGCTTGCCTGTATGAAAATATCACTGTAAAATTTGTTTTGCATTGATCGCAGCAAATTTATTTTGCATTGATCGCAGCAAATTTATGGCGGCTCTTTAATGATTTTCTGGGGCGATTTTGCCCTGAGCCCCTCTGTAAGCCTTTATTCAAACGTCCACACTAACTTTATTCTGTACTGGCACATTCGGGCAAGTAAAATAAATGTAGACATTTTACTACTTGTCTCAATATAAAATTTACTTGCCCTCTTACTTCTAGATGAGATTGGAATAACATTGGTCTCTTAAGGTTGAGCAATTATTTAGTTGCCTAATCAGTCAAGCAGACAATTTATAATATTTAATTGCCCGACACCAATTTTTACTTGCCCCGTCAAGCAGGTGTCAAGTGCTATTGTCGAGCCCTGCTTTATTATTTGTACCCTCTAAGATCACCCAGCAGCAGCAGTCTCCAGGCATTCTCACATCTGCTTGGCCCTGCTTTTTTAGTTTCTTTGTTTTAAAAGGGAACCAAACACCACGTAACCACTGACATAGCAGCAGACTCAGCAACAGTGGTTACCTAACCTGCTTTTGTTAGTGCTCATATGACGTTTCATGCAGTACCATTGGAAAACATGGCAGCCTCCAGTGCTCATTCAAAACAGATGTTCGTGGTTAAAAAAAAACCTTTTGATTATTTCCATTATTAGTGATACCCAAGAAAAAATATACAACTAGAAGTAACAGAAATTATGCACTTATCAGTAACAGTGAGCAGTAACGCCAGCGTTTGCTTCTCCTTTAAATATTGATCAGGATGTATAATATATTACTCATGTAATTTATTAAATCTTTCTAATCTACATTTGCAACAATATACGGTACCAAAGTGGCGTTTAAATTGTTTCTGATAATTTATTGATGCAAAAATTTGTGGGAAGTTGCATTTGGGCTCTTGAATATATTGTTTAATTTCTAAGCTACAAGCGGATTTCCATATAATTTTTAAGTCCAACTTAGTGTTAAGTCCGACTTGGGATCTTTGTGAAACACCCCCCCCCCGGTGTTTGTTAACATTTAGATGGGAGGACTTGCCAAAATGCTAATGGCAATGTGGTATTATGGTATATCATGTACTTATTCTATGGAAATATATGAGGGAAGGGGCTTATAAATGATGCTCTAAGCAAAGAACTTTTATGCGGTTGATAAATGTATCATTTTTTCTTTAATTTTCCGGCCTTGGGGATTCTCTTAGCGCGATTAGAAAAACCCATTAGGTGAATTGCTTGAATACATGTAGTGTATTGAAAATATTCCGCCTCTTTTTGATGTATTGATGAAGATTAATATACAATTTATGTTTATAAATGATACTTGATAGCTCTGTGGGGGAAGAACCAACAATGCTCCTAATATGCCATTCATCCCAAAAGCATTGTCCGTTTATAAACAGAAAGACGTCACTCTCATTTTGCCATGACAACAACATCATTCACAAACACTTTGGAAAAGCTATCGTCATCTATCATGTAGAGACATCATTAATTCATGTGATAATATCTGAGATGGCCTGGGCCCTCGACACTAGCACTTGCCCACTAGCCCGGGGCAAGTCAAAATTGATGTTGGGCAAGTAAAACTTCATAAATGAGTTTAGTTTGGTTGCCCGATCGGGAAAAATCAATTATTGGTCAACTACACGAGAAAAATGCATTTCATTACATGTATGTAAATTCTCATCAAGATGCAGAGCGGGCAAGTCAACTTTTTGTTTGGGCAAGTAAAAATGTCTGACAATGTATGATTTCACTTGCCCAAATGGGCCAGTTAGAAACTGCACTAGTTAGTTTAGTTCCATTCTGATTGTGTACCTTAGATGCTACTAGTTCTAAATTAGGTAAGCAACACAAAGTTGTCTTTTATTATTATTATTATTATTTTATTCGGCAAATCAAGTATACAAGAGAAGTGTAACAAAGTGAAGAAATTGCAACCACTGGAATGCCAGGGCTTGGAAAAAATAAACTGAATAACTACATGGCTAAAGTAAAAGCCTTCTGTCCCAATTCCACTGGTTCCTATGAACAGGATGGTAACAAATCAACAAGTATAAACAGTGGATAATGCGAAACGTTTAAAACATCATGAAGACTAATCTAATGTTCACTAATTAATAACCTCAAATACCTCAAATAAACATGCATATTAAACATGAAACAAGAATAGTATACATGTGTTTAAATAGATAGTGGGAGAGAGAGAGAGAGAGGGGGAGTGAGGAGAAATGAAATGAATAAAAAGGGAGGGGGAAGAGAAAAGGGAGAGATAAAAATAAAAGGAAAGTATGTGGAATGTTTAGAGAGGAAATAAGTATGCAATAAATATTCATGATTATATAAAGTAAATATGCTCTTGGTTTTATAAGTGGCTGCTTTTTTAATGATAACAGCAAGGAGGTTTAACAGACTCCTGACTTTATAGCCATTTGTAAGTTTGTCTACCTTTCGGGCATGGTGGAGTTATAATTATTAGTTTGTTATTATATTACTAGTGCAAGTTTTGCTTAAACTAAAATTAAGTTTGACCAGAACTGTGCTATCCCTTTAAATTACTTATATCAGAGACCTGTGGTATTTAATACATTTAGTTCTGAAAAGTTGCATGTAATTCAGGGGGTGTATTCTGAAAACGAATTTAAGTTAAAATTTATTGTATCTACGTCATATCTACGTCACTAAAATATTACACTGTACTTAACCTGTTCCCTACAAGTTTCTGAAATCTACATAGACTTTGTACACCACCCACTCGGTTCCCGTAGTCAAGGGGTTAAGGAATAGCCCCCTGAAGTTTGATAAGAAGAAAAGCTCTCTTGTGACAAATGACTACATACTAACTCTTTTTCTGTACAAGCCCATTCAGGAAAGTAAACTTGCAATTTTTCAAAGTTTACTTGCCGGAACTTAAAATGTACTTGCCCCCTTACTTCTATAAAATGAGATGCACACACATATGAAATTACATTGTTCTCTCGTAGTTGAACAATGATTCAGTTGCCTGATCGGGCAACCAAACTAGAGCAATTATGGAATTTTACTTGGCCAACATCAATTTTCACTTGCCCCGGGCAAGCGGGCAAGTGCTAGTGTCGAGACCTGCTGAAAGTTATCATGAAATGGCATGAAATTCTGGTTCTAGTGTGTCCATAGACCTAGACCTAGTAGGTCTATGGTGTGTCCTAGCTCATTGAATCTTTCTAGCTTGCCGATATAGGTGGTTGCGAGAATTGTGATTGAGCATATCTATTATATTAATACGGTAAGCTTCAACCCCCAAAATGGTTCCCACTCGAGATATCCTCACCCCGAGGATTCGGCGACTTCCCGACCGTCGCGATCGAAGGATATACGTTTTGCGGAGGACAATAAGGCATTCCCGAGTCGCTCACGCCCCGTGGTCGTCGTCCAGATCGAAGAAAAGGGAAAGTCAGCAATGTCAATTGCCCGTTTAAGACGCCGAGCATTGACTAACGGTTTATCGCCGTAAAAGTATTTGTAAGAATATAAATTGGAGTAGATAAAACAAATAAAATATCGAGAAACCATTTTAGATAAAACACGTTGCGAAACTACCCAGGTTTTGATAAATATCAATATTTATATTACGCGGATGGTATGGTAATGATCGCTATTGCCGATTGGCATCGTGTTTGTAAGTGCATAGACGACCAAATGCGACAACTTCAATTTAGCTGCGGTTATACAACGCGCGATGGCTGTACAGCCGTGTATACACGTCGCGCAGTCATCTAATTACCCCACCGAACCGTAGTTTATTTGCATAGCTCACTGACCTGCTGACCATCGTCTCTGGTCACTATCTCATTCGCCCTATCGTACACGATACTATAATTGCGCCAGCTTGTGGTAAGATGTATTAAGTCCGCGAGCTCACATGCTTTGTACACAGCTGAGCGGGTGTGCTAAGTACATTGAAGTGAATAAAGCGGGGTGGACAGTGGGACAGGTGGAGCAGGGGAGTTGTATACAATCTCGACATATTGCGGTAAGATGAGTGTATTATGCCATCCGCGAAGAGAAGACGCCTGGGGGTGGGGGGGGGGGGGTATCTGCTCATTTATTATGCAATGCATGTATTGACGGCTACTATTCCCTTCAACCATGGAACTCCCATATCCTTGCTTCAACGGAATATAATAATATATCATCGGGTTTCACAAGAATATGACAAAATGTATACGCCGGAGAACTTAGATTGGATATGAAAAGTTTATGGGATGCATGTATATAGACGGCTACTATTCCCTTCAAAGGAATATATCATCGGAATATGACAAAATGTTTCACAAGAATATGACAAAATGTATACGCCGGAGAACTTAGATATATGTCGGAGAACTTGGATAAGAAACGTTCATGGGACACGACGGGTTATGTGTCATGCAGGCAATTGGAGTCGCGGGGGGGGGGGGGGGGGGGAACGGCGAAGCTACTGTATATTAGCAAGTACACGAACATAGTGTACTGCATCTAATTTAATACAAGCGGAACAAATTATGGACTCTATAAAATATGGGGTATAATTGAATAACTTTCCATGGGTACTAAACCATTATGATTTTGTTATACATTGGCCCGATATCGTTGGACGGGACCCTAATGCGTCGGGGCCCCGTCCAACGACGGGTTGTGGGGCGGGATTGAGTCGCCCGTGTTTATTTTGTCTTATACTATTTAAATTATGACTCTGGGAATAGTAAAGATTTAAAGTATCGTTATGTCATCATCGCCTTTCTCTCACAAAAACCCGCGGATTTCCGCGGGTACAGCTAGTATTATAACTAACACAATATGTAGGGATTTCCATTTATTCTGTGCAAGCATTAATGTTAGTTTTGTGCAAATTCATGCTCCGAGGCAATAATTACAGCTCCTAATCCTCCAATACCTCGGCCGTTGCCATGGTTGCAAATAAGTGCGTCTGTGCTCTTTAATGGCACATTAGTTCCAGGTCTTTTGTTCATTTCTTTGCAGAATCATCTCCTCTCTATCTTGCCTTCCTATTCTCCTTAATAATGTGCCCCCCCCCCCCCCCCCCCCTGTCCCCACTCCCACACCATTTTTAAAAGGAGCTGTGATTATTGCCTTGGAGCATGAATTTGCATAACTACAATGTAACACTCCCAACATGACTGGCTATGCACCCGAGTCCAAAAAAAGCGTCAAAAGGGTATCATTTCCAGCTATACAGAGTGTTTATAAAAAGCGGAACCCAACTTCCACCAGCAATATCTTATGAAGTAAACATAGTTATGTTTATTGCAATATATCATCTTAAAGATGATTTATTATTCTTTCATTTGTTACCACTTTTGTAATAATTGATCTTGTAGTTATCGAATGGCAGGCATTTTAAACGAGCAATGTTAAAATTGCTTTGCGCACAAGATTTAGATCTATTCATCAACACGGGCTGATGGTCATTCATTCAAACCTTTCCTTGTGTTCTTTTGTCTTGTAATCCTTTTGTTCCGTAAATAAATGAACATGGAGATACGTTTTTAATCAGTTCCTTGCCTGACCAAGCAACTGACCACTGAACACGAGCACAAACCTGTGCGGACAGACATGGGGGTCATGTGGTAGGACATTGGGGATGATTTTGGACCCTCAACTCTTCTCAAAGTTGAATAAAATGTCAAACTATGAATCAAGAAACATCATGAAATGTCACTTGACTTTGTCTACTGTTTCATTATTTACACTGCATTTATAACAGTTAGTTTCTACTCTCGTGCGCAAAGTACTTTTTACATAACCCTTTTTAAAAAGGTTTTATTCAATCATGCATGACGTTATCACAACATATTTGGTATCAAACGAAAGAGTATGAATTGACCTTTGATATGCCATATTGCAATAAATATAGTTATGTTTATTAAATAAAATATTGCGGGTGGAAGTTGGGTTCCGCTTTTTTATAAACACCCTGTACAGCGTCGTCGACGTTTTACTTAGGGGTCTAAACTTTAAAAGGTGCGATACGCCATTTAGGGTCAATTTCAGATGTTGATGGACATGGGTGGGGAACCCTTTTGTATGAGAGTGACCCCCCCCCCCCCCCCAGGGGCTTGACATAGGAAATGACAGATGGAGCCTATATAGGTAGGTTACAGTTATTATAGATGTACTTTAGGAAATATCTTTGGAGGAAGTGAGGTATAGCTAAACAGGAAGTCAATGAAACTTTGCTGACACCAGCACTGTAAACATGACATTTTGCAAGATACAACAAGATATGGTTGAACTTCAGTGAACATGGCTCTCTCTCTCCGCTTGAGTGCTGATCTACATGTACACATTCGCTGCCATGTTTAATTGCTCAAACTTCTTTAATAAAAACAACTGAAACTTTGCTGACCCTGCTTGTAAACAATCGCTAGCGTGCTTGATGAATCTTCTGAAACAACTGAAACTCTGAGCACTGTAAACATGACATTTTGCAAGATCCGCATCCTCTTATTTGAAAACTAACTGCTGTATTATCAACTTCAAACTGGATATGGTTGAACTTCAGTGAACATGGCTCTCTCTGCTTGAGTGCTGATCTACACATGCGTTTAATAGCAGGCTGGCTGAAACTTGTAAAACAACTGAAACTTCGCTGACTCTGCTCCCTTGGGAGCAAGGCATTCTGGCAGCCACAGGGCGCACTCAAGGGTGTACAAGTACAATTGCATACACGTTCCACTCCTACCGGGTCCCCATTTAATGTATACACCTGCATGGGCAGAGAGCAGCAATAGTGGATTAATTGTCTTGCTGAAGGACAAACCAGTGGGCATACACTGGGTTTGAACTCTGGATCTCATGATTGTAAAGCGTGCGCTCTACCAATCTTGCCACATCCACATCCACATCCACAACTACTGTTGTAGTTTCAAACTCCATATGGTTGAACTTCATTGACGTGGCTGCAATGAACCCTGGAACACTTCCTTTCCTTCACGAGAACTCTTTGATGTCCATCGCTCATTGCTTGAGTCTGAAGGTGAGGCGTGCTTCTGTCTCCATGCATCGGTGGTGGTACAGTAGTCTCCGCTTAATGGGGCAACCTTTAAAGGAGTATACTCCTGTTAAACGGGTAGGATTTGACCAAACGTTTCTTATGTTTCTTCAGGAAATTTCCACCTTTAAAGGGGTACACCTGTTAAATGGGTTCAATATCCCTTGCCAAACACTACCCCATTAAGCGGAGAGTACTGTAGCAGAAAAAATAGATAGAATGACCAAACGTTTCTTATGTTTCTTCAGGAAATTTCCACCTTTAAAGGGGTACACCTGTTAAATGGGTTCAATATCCCTTGCCAAACACTACCCCATTAAGCGGAGAGTACTGTAGCAGAAAAAATAGATAGAATGACCAAACGTTTGTTATGTTTCTTCAGGAAATTTCCACCTTTAAAGGGGTACACCTGTTAAATGGGTTCAATATCCCTTGCCAAACACTACCCCATTAAGCGGAGAGTACTGTAGCAGAAAAAATAGATGGAATATCCTCTCTCCGCTCTGAGTGCCATTCTCCACGTTCGCTGTCTGCTTGATGTGCCGATTGGCACAGTTGGGTGTTGTTACTACATGTAGTATTTGTGTTAGTTACAATAATTCCACGCTGCTGACTGCTGTTCGGGTATGTCTTATTCTTTCAACACATCCTATTCTTTTTAAGCGCTGTGAGCGTCGAGAGACGGAATGTGTGCTATACAAGTATTCACTATTATTATTCTTTGTATACACAGCTTAAAGGGACATTCCCTCTTTTGCAAGCCAAATTTCAAAAGTTGCGAGGCTATTGTCTTATATGAAAGAAAATGTCATTTAATAGCATGCCTGAAAAATTAGGGCTTGAAATCGTGGAGTTATAGACCTAAAACTAATAAACCGTCGTCCAACAAACAATTGTGCATTATACGTATATTCACCCAGTGAGGAAGTTCGTACAGGGATTCCACAACGTACCGCAACGCTATGCGTGACCCCTACGTGACTCGCGCTAGCTACGTGACCCGCACACACATACGAATAGCATGACCGCACACTATAGGCAAAATAACCAAACCTCGCTTAAACTGACTACATGTAATTACATATTCTTCATTTTTGTCCGTGACATACCTTTACAAATGTCGGCTTCACAATACCTTTGCGAGAATAAGTACAATATAGTTGTAATATTATGCTAAATCAGTTAAACTCTTTTATTGACCGATATATAGTCTGATGGAGGGACGCATTCGTTTTTCATTCATAGAATCCAAATTATAGGGCTGTTCGATCTGATTTTTTTTGTGTGTGTTTCATTCATCCCCATCCGTCAATTGGAAACTGTTCAGACGTTTTGTCAAAGAGGGACTGTCCCTTTAAGGGGAAACGAAACACTAGAATATTTCCTCTTGGGTATCACTAATAAGGGAAACAATCAATGCCAGCGTTTGGCTCCCCTTTACATACTAATAAATATCCAAACAAAATTCCTACTACATTGCTTATTTTGCACCTGCGATGGAGCAGCGCACATCCTAATTACCCTGTTATAGGGGCCGGTTGATAAACATGGACATCATGCATCATGTTAAAAGTTTTCTGCAAAATGTTCAATTTACGTAATTTACTTACACCAAATAATAAAAACATATCATATAATGTTAAAAACTCACAAAAGACAGTATTTCTTAACCGTCTCGTTACCATAGAGACAGGCAAGCCTATAATACATGTAACTAAATGCAGGTCTCCGTATTTATCCGCCGAAAGGGTTGAACTTTTCTGCGAATCACTTGAGGGAGACTGACCTTTGCGATGAACGGCATCACATCGGAAATGAGAGACAGAAACCTTGAAACGAATGAATGAGGGGGAATAAATTTATATCTTTAACGTAGCAGTCATTTGGATAAAATTCTATAGGGAATTCGTCTAAATGGGAAGTCCCTATATCTATACCTTTGCGTATCAGTCATTTATATAAATTTCTAAAGGGAGTTTGTCAAGATGGGAAGTGCCTATCTATACCTTTGTATGTTATACAAGTTGGGTGTATATCTGATGGGCATTATAATAATGTATAAAGTAGTGCTGTAGACTTTTATGATTATATCCAAAAACGGTATAAAGTAACCTTGTCACAAAATGTGAGCCGTTAGCCTATATAGGTATCTTGGGGAAATTTAGAAAATGGAAAAGACATTTAGTTTTTATAGAAGAGATCAAACAGAGAACCAAAGATTCCAGTTAAATAGTCATATTCTGATGGAAGTATATGGGTAGATGGGTTATCTTATGGTTATTATTGCAGGAAGGGACTGAGATGTAATACCTTTTTCAAGGAAGAATATATTATATAGACATGGCTCGACTTTTAGTAGATGTCTGCTTGCCCAGGGCAAGGAAAAATTGATGTCGGGCAAGTGAAATTTTGTCAGTGGTCTGTTTTGGTTGCCCGATTAGGCAACTGCAATATTTCTGCTACTACAAGAGTAGAATGTAATTCATTACTTTAATCTCATCTAGAAGTAAGCGGGCATGTAAATTTTCTCTTCGGGCAAGTAAAATTTGAACATTTACATTTGTATGATTTAACTTGCCCGAATGGCCAGTAGAGAAAAAAACAGTTAGTGTGGAGGCTTGATATTGAGATGTAGTGTATTTCCTGACTCGTATCATTTCAGACTTTTTTATGACAATTATTTTCTAAAATTGTCTGACTTCTTTTTAAAATATTTTGTTGTAGAATTTTTTATATCCATGGTTGTCATAAGTACAAGAAGATTAAGTGCACATGAGAACAAAAAGTCTATTTAAATTAATTTAGACAATTTTTTTCAACAAATAAGATTAATGCAGATTGTCATAATTTAATTGAATTTCAACTCTTTACATTATTTCAGTGTTGTTCTTTCTCTTAAAGAGAAAATAAATACAGTAAAATTAATAAGTATTTTTTTTCATCGATTTTAGGAAAATTTAATAGAATTATCATGCTTGGGAAATACTTTGAATATATGTTTGTGTGCATTGCTTTCAAGATCTTTCTATTCATGCGACACAAATCATCTGCCAGAAATAGAATCATTCTCTTAACTTTCCTCTTTAGCTGACATTCGCTAAATGCAAACGACCGTAATTTTTGTTTTGATTGTGATTGGTAATCAGATTTGCTGCCTTACCCGCAAACGATGTTTACCAGTCGATGTCGCAAATCGTGACCTAGTTGTAGATTCAATCGAATTACGCTCATTCCTCTTTACGAATCGATGGAAACGTTTTTCTTGCCATCGCCATCAAAATCATTGAAAGGATTGTTAGGAATATGACGAAAAACAAATATATAGTAAGCCAGAAAAATGAGAAGTTGTTTTGACCACTTTCATTCAGCAGAGAGAAACCCAACGAAGATGGTTTGAATTTAGTATCACACTAATACCGCTTTCAAGCTGCACTTCACCAATGAAAATACTGATAGAATTTCCCTTTAAATGTATTTAAAACAACTGTGAAATCGCTGCTTCCCCTCTGTAACATTCATACTGCCAGGGGCGTAGACAACGGGGGGGATGAGGGGGATGCATCCCCCCCACCTCACAAGGTGGGGGGGATGGCATGTACAATCATCCCCCCAGGTTTTAGGGAAGGATATTTATTTTTGTGTGTGTATCTGTATACGAGTGGGAAAGAAAACATTAGTTGTACGAGCTAAGATGTGTTAATTCTAGCGTTAACAAAGTGATTTATACTTCCATTTTCAATTTTCGCTGCGCGCTTCGCGCGCGGACAGATTACCTCAGTTTGTTGTGTAACTTGCGTAATACGGTATGGTCTGGGGTGAGTATTATTTTCTGTATACCGGGCCACGTATAGATCCAGTTTAGGCTGGTATTGATGTGACACGCACCCAATTCAAGTATATTATATAACTGAAACATCTTCTCCGTGAGAGGGGGATACACCCTCCTAAACCCTCCCTATTTACCTCTGACCCAGCCCTCGGGAGTCTCGCCCCTCGATCGGGACTCATTATTGGCAATAGGCTAAGTTGTGACTTGTGAGATCATACATAATGTGGAATATGGTGATGTTGGAACCGTGTATGACGCTAAATATAAATACAATTGTTGTGTTTGTGTTGGGGTGCATGTTGATTAGTGTGTCAATTCTTGTTTTCTTTGTGAAAATATGTTTAAAATTTCTGGTTGTTCAAATCATAACACGCTTTCCTAGATACAGTCATTTTAAGCGCGAATTTCCTATCTAGATGGGCACCAGATTGCACAATTTCAAGTCCAAAAATGCAAAAGCTCCCTACCGTGGGAGGGGGGACACCCCCCTCCCACACCCTCCCCCCCGCTCAGTCACTTCGCTCCCTCGGGCTTGGTCGCTTCGCTCCTTGCAATGTCTCACTCTCACAAGTTGGCAGCACTGTGAGTGTGGTTGGGCATGAGCCCCTACACACACACAATCGTGAGCCCCCATAGGTTTTGCCATCCCCCATCAACAACTGCTTCCGGCCCGCCTGGTCACGACTATCTACCCCCCCCCCCCCCCCCCCAGTGGCAGATATACGGGGGGGGGGGGGTTAGGGGGTTTAACCCCCCCCCCCCCCTCCCCCCTTGGGCTTCAAAGTGATGTGGAAAAAGGTATGAAACAAAATCACTGCTTCGCGGCGCGTGAACGATGCTCCGCATCGTCGTTGGGTCAAACCCCCCCCCCCCTTAGCAAAGAGATATCACTTACGGGGGTTAAAAAAGCACCCAAAAAAAATCGCCGCTTTGCGGGGCGTGGATGATGCTCCGCATCGTCATTGGGTCAAACCCCCCTTAGCAAAAAACTAGATCCGTCCATGCCCCCTCTCCCCCCCCCCCCCCCCCCCCATACTGAGCCACTGAGAGGCCTTTCAAGCAAATTTCCTCGGTCTCGAACAATTTGGGAAGGCGGTCTCGGGCGCGAAAAAAAATTGGTCTCGGTCCGTTGAACGGCAAATCATCCCCCCCAGGTGTAAGAACGTGTCTACGCCACTGCATACTGCAAGGGAATTTAATCTCTGTGTGCAAGCACCGGCCTGAAGTGAAAAATTATTGCGCAATCGCTCGCTAGCTGATTACATGGATTGGCGCGCACAAGATAACGTCTTTAACGACATTTTACCATTTTCATCGGTATTTTCTCCCGTTTTCCCCCCAGACGCATCCGATGAAAAGTAGTGCAGCTTGAAAGACATTTAATTCTTGACAGATACCAGCCTGAATATATGTGACCGGCTATATAGCAAAACCCTTCATGTTTGAAAGAAATGGGCATTTTAAGTTCACATAATGTGTGTAAAAGACTTATAATTGTAGAATTGAAACAATCATATCTTCGTCAATTATTTACCAATTTGTTAGAACAAATCATCAAATGAAAGCTTTTGATGAGGCCTTTATAATGGTATGACAGGGCTCCACACTTACCTTTTTTGTCAGCGGCCCAGTCGGGCCAGTAAAATTATTTCTTCCCCTTTCCTGGTGGCCCAAATGAAAAAATTAATGGCCTGAAAATTGGATTTTATAAGTAAACTGTTCAAAATATCACTATCTCCTGATCAAACCTGTGATTATAGATGAAGTATGCCATGAAAGAAAACAAGATTGTTCTTAGTTCTTGTCTATGTTGGGTTGAAAATATGACTTTTATAAATTTGTGCTGGCCCGAAGTGCAATTTCACTGGCCCCGGGCCAGCAGGCCAGTGCGAGTGACGAGCCCTGGGTATGACAATCTACATTTTGATTTTTACCGACGAGTGGAGGGTTTTGCTATTGCCGGTCACATAATTTTGGGACCAGACTTACTAGTAACATTGTCAAAATCCACAAAATGTATAAAATAGAACTTCAGCAGTTCTTGCATACCATGTTGTATTCATACTGTTCTATCAAACAATAGAAGCGTGGAGCAGGTTAATACTGTTTTCCAAATTTCTCTTTTGTTATATAAATACATTTATGATTGAGTATTCTCCTAGTGAGACTTTCAACTGTGTAGAAAGTCAGTGCAATAATGAGTAAGAAAATATCACTTTCCATTTCCCCTCATTACTAGGTCATATGACATACATTTAGCATGGAATTTTCACACATCGCTTTAGGAAATAAGAAAGTTCACAACAATTTGACCGTGATGCAGTGAATAACAGAAATTGCCACTTTCTGTTAAATTTGCCACCCTTGCTCATTTGATATTTTTTTTGGTAGCATCGGATGACGTCAATGAAGAATTAAAGAATGACTATAGCATGATGTTTGTAGTGATAAATTGATGATTATAAAATTGTACTTACATTCATGTGAAGTAAAGAGCATCGAGAAGATAAATGGGCAGATTTTTGTGTCTTTGTTTCCTTGCAAAAAAAAAGGAACCAAAGATTTTATTTGTACATGTACAGTCAAACCTGCGTATAAGAAAAGTGGCCACTATAGACAGGTGATCTCTGTAGACAGGTGCATTCCATTGTTTTTCTCTGCAGGGGATCATGTTTAGTGGCCACTATATAGGCAGGTTGGTTGCTATAGACAGGTGGCCACTGAGACAGGTTTGACTGTATAACATATTAACACTTTGAGTGACAGGGATTCACAGCTCTATGGCATTTGTGTGTATTGTAATGTGCAAAAATGCGAGCTTTGCACTCAAGGAGTTAAAATGCAAGTTACATACACGTATATTAAATCATGTACACACTCACACACAAGCGCACAAACACACATTCAAACGGAGTACATTCATTGGTCGTCAACAATTCACACAAACAATCCAGCGATTGAAACATCGCCGAATATACATTACATGTACATTATGTGCAATACACACTCATTCATTTGATTCAAGACACGATGCGTTTTTACCTCACAGCTTTCAATTATTGATTGTGTGTACCAAAGTATGCTCAAATAAATCCACATCAAGTTTTATGTTCTCTCTCTCTCCTCTCTTTCTGTAGCTTTCTCCTCATTCTCATTATACAGTGTTAACATTTGCTAACTACATAAGAACATAATGACCTGCTCACATAAATCCACATCAAGACCTACCCCATGTTCACACACAAAAAATTTCATCGTATAGCTAATCAGGAGCTGATTCTTTAGTCAGCTCCTGACTAGCTATACGACGGAAATTGTCGGAAATTGTGTGTCTGAACGCTCACTTAACGAAGCGTCGTATAAAGAATCATGATTAACGAAACGGGGGTTTGAGCATTGTTTCGTACGAGAGCTGAATGAAGAATCACGCTCGTTGTGTGTGAACGCCCGGTCGATTCGCTAATCATGATTCGCTATACGACACTCTTATAACGGGGCGTGGCTTAAACGTGACAGCAGACAGAAAAAAGACAGCACACTGCGCAGTAGCAAACTGCGCACCTATACGATGTTTCGTTGTAGCTGTTTCTTGTTTTTGTTTGTGTGAACGCTCGATATTTCTTTATACGATGATTCTCTATACGACGTTTCGTTAAGCATGATTCTTTATACAACGTTTCGGGATAAAAATTTGTTGTGTGTGAACACGCTGCAAGACTTATTCATTCTCTCTAGCATTATTATCTTTCTCATTATACTACATTTGCTAACTGCATTACAGAGCATATAATTACATGCTCACATAAATCCACATCAGACTTTATTATTTTCATTCCCTCTCACATTATCTTTCTCATTATCTCATTATCATTATCCTCTCTGCAGTAAAGTTCCTGAAATGCTAGTTGTGTGTAACAACATATTTTGGTCACATACTAACATTCACCTCCAGTTTATGTTATCTCTCTCTTTGACTTTGTCTCCTATGGTCTATGGCTTATTTTTTTGTCTTGGTCTCTAGCTTCCTCTCATCTATTCTCTTCTCTTCTCTTATCTTCATCTATTTATCTCTAAATTATATATCCCCCTCTCTCCCTCCTTCTGTATCCTTTTCTCTCTTTTAATCTCTTTGTCTCTATTTTCTATGATATAAACATTATGTTTCTCTCTCTTACAAATGAATGTGTCTTCAGGCCACCAACCATATCATAAAAAATGTAGTTAATTCATTTATTAGGTTTCAGTCTCCCCATCTCCCTCTCGCCCCCCTCCCCCCTATCCTCCCTCTCGCCCCCCCCCCCTATCCTCCCTCTTGCCCCCATCTCTCCCCTGTCTCTCTCTGTGTATCTATTGGTATCTTCCTCTCTATCACATCTCTTTCTCCTTATCTCTGCTAATATTAAGCATCTTGTGTGAGTGTAAGTCATGGAATTTATCAGGTCCTCCCCCCTCAGCATCCCCACTCTCCCCCCACCCCCTCAGCATCCCCCCACCCCCCCCCCCCCCCCCCCCCCAGCATCCCCACTCCCTCTCTTCCTTCCAAGTCTCCCTTGGTAATTAGTATCTTCCTCTTTATCTCGTCTCTTACCTCCTCATCTCTCTTGCACACGAATGTGTCTTGTAGGCAGCCAGCCATCTCGTTTGTGTGTTGGTCATGAATTTATTAGGTTTTGCCCCCCCCCCCTCTCTCTCTCTCTCTCTCCCTTGCTCTTTGTACCCCCTTCTATGTACCCCCCTTCTTGTATCTTCCTCTTGATCTCGTCTCTTCCTCCTGCACACGAATGTGTCTTGTAGGCAGCCGGCCATCTCGTTTGAGTGTTGGTCATGAATTTATTAGGTTTTGCCCCCCCCCCCTCTCTCTCGATCTTTGTACCCCCTTCTATGTACCCCCTTCTTGTATCTTCCTCTTTATCTTGTCTTTTTCTCCTCATCTCTCTTGCACACGAATGTGTCTTGTGTAGGCAGCCAGGCATCCTGTTTGAGTGTTGGTCATGTATTTTTAAGGTTTCACCTCCCTTCAACCAGAGGGAGTGGGAGGACTCTGCTTCAGCCTCCCCCTCCCTCTCATCCTCTCATAGTCCCCCTTGGTAATTGGTATCTTCCTTCTTTATCTCGTCTCTTATTCCTCATCTCTCTTGCACACGAATGTGTCTTGTAGGCAGCCCGGCATCCTGTTTGAGTGTTGGTCATGTATTTTTAAGGTTTCGCCTCTCTTCAACCAGAGGGAGTGGGAGGACTCTGCTTCAGCCTCCCCCTCCCTCTCTTCCTTTCTAAGTCCCCCTTGGTAATTGGTATCTTCCTCTTTATCTCATCTCTTCCTCCTCATCTCTCACACGAATGTGTCTTTTAGGCAGCCCGGCATCTCGTTTGAGTGTTGGTCATGTATTTTTAAGGTTTCGCCTCCCTTCAACCAGAGAGGTGGGAGGACTCTGCTTCAGCCTCCCCCTCCCTCTCTTCCTTTCTAAGTCCCCCTTGGTAATTGGTATCTTCCTCTTTATCTCATCTCTTCCTCCTCATCTCTCACACGAATGTGTCTTTTAGGCAGCCCGGCATCCTGTATGAGGGTTGGTCATGAACTTATTAGGTTTCACCTCCCTTCAACCCCCCCCCCCCCCCCTCCCTCTCGCTCCCCCTCCACCTTCCCCCTCTATTTCCCCCTTGGTATCTTTCTCTCTTTCTCTCTCTATTTCTTATCCTTTCTCCTCTCTTTCACACGAATGTGTCTTGTAGGCAGCCGGGCATCTCGTATGAGTGTTGGTCATGAATACATTAGGTTTCGCCTGCGTTCAACCAGAGAGTTGGAGGACTCTGCTTCAGCCTTCCCATCTCTCTCTCCCTCTTTCTTCGTACCCGTTTGTATCACCCATCTATATCATCTCTTTCTCCTAATATCTC
>JBAMJV010007092.1:0-90204 GCA_037951105.1 Echinarachnius parma | reverse complement strand
TATTAGATTGCAATCTACTATCAAGCATAGCAAAATGCAAACTTAATTGTACATAGTAAATCTCAACTGAAAAAAAAGCTTGCAACTTTAGTAAATATTGCTTTTCCTGGAAGGCAGTCGCAATTCTGGGTCTAAAGTGAACATTTGTATCCTTTCCCACCGACGGAACACTCACTTTTCTCCCTCTTATCACAAAGAATACAAGGTAGTGAAGTACAGATCTCAACCTTAGAAATATAGATTTCAATCTACTATTCTACTATTGGTATCAAGCAAGGGCAGTTTAAACTTACGTAGTAAATCTGACCCTAAAAAGTTTGCAGTCATAGTAATTATTGCTTTTCCAGGAAAAAAGTCGTAGATCTTGGTCTAAAGAGATCATATGTTTCTTTTCCCACTGACACGATCAGTCATCATTTGTGCTAGACCTTCGATCAACAAGGTTTGTTGTAGCGTAGTACATCTCAACCTTGAAAATATTAGATTACAATCTACTATCAAGCATAGCAAAATGCAAATTTAAATGTACATAGTAAATCTCAACCCAAAAAGCTTGCAATTTTTATAGTAAATATTGCTTTTCCTGGAAGGCAGTCACAAATCTGGGTCTAAAGTGAACATTTGTTTTCTTTCCCACGGACAAACACTCATTTCCCGCCCCCCCCCCCCCCCCCCCCCCCCCCCCCCCCCCACCCCCCCCCCCCCCTCTTACCACCAAGATTATAAGGTAGTGTAGTAGATCTCAACCTTAGAAATATAGATTTCAATCTACTATCAAGCAAGGCATGGTTTAAACTTGCGTAGTAAATCTGACCCTAAAAAGATTGTAGTCATAGTAAATATTGCTTTTCCAGGAAGAAAGTTGTAGATCTGGGTCTAAAGTGAACATTTGTTTCCCACCAATCGTCGTTTTCTGCTTCCCCTACTATCACCTAGGTTTGGTGTAGCGTAGCAAATTTCAACCTTGAATATATAGAAATCAATATACTATCAAGGAAGACACAATGTACTCTAGCGTAGTAAATCTTAACCTTAAAAAGATTGTAGACATAGTAAATATTGCTTTTCCAGGAAGAAAGTCGTAGATCTGGGTCTAATTTGTATCCTTTCCCACGGACGAACACTAATTTTTTCTGTTTGTCCTCTTATCGCCAAGAATATTAGGTAGTGCAGTAGATTTCAATCTTAAAATTATGGATTTCAATCTACAATCAAGCAAAGCATGATGTAATGCATATAACGTAGTAAATCTGATCCTAAAAAGATCGCAGCCATAGTAAACATGTTTTTCCCAGAAGAAAGTCATAGACCTGGGGTCTAAAGTGATCATTTATTTTCTTTCCCCAAAATTAATTTGCGCCATCATAGACTTTATGACTGCTCTACTGTCTAGTCATGCAGCACTTTAAATTTTAAATGAAAATCAAATGGAGCCATACTACATGTATATTTTTTCCAAGAAGGAAAGTATTACATCATTCATAGTTCTGTGTCTGATTTTCTTCTATCTAGCAAGGTAGCAATCCAGGGCATGTTTTCACAAAGATTTGAAGTTAAACTTAAATTTAAAGACTTACAATTATGGAAAGTCCTTAGTTGCTATGTAAAATGTATAAATCAGTTTTAAAACAGCATACAAATAGGTTAAAATCATAAGTTTTGTTGTCAAATTTCATTTTTAGTCTCACATTTTCAGAATTTTGCTTAAACTGAATTTTATCTCAAGGCTACAAATTGCTTAAGACTAACTTAGAATTTAAGTTCAGCTTTATATCTTTGTGAAATGGCCAACAGACGTATTTTATAGCAAATATAAACAGTGCCACATAAACTGAGCAGAAAATAGAGGTTTGGAGTAAGCAAAGTAAATCTTTAAAAAAAAAAACTTTCCTTGGGTGGGGTATTCAATATTACAAGATTAAAGCTGGCCAGCTAATAAATAAGGTTGGTAGAAGCTTTTGTCAATAGTAAATTGCGTTTCTTATGAGGCAGAATGAGGCAGATGTAGTCAGTATTTGAAGAGATCATTTATTGACATTCATGACTTAATTGTAAGTGGTTTCATAACTGTCATACTTGAACTACTAACTCGATTACATACAGTTCCTGATGTAACATGAATTATTATATGGGAAAGCCATAATCTAGTAAGAAACGGGTTAATGCCCAAATAATAAACTATTATAATGATACCTCTTAGGATAATGATAACAGTTAAAAAAGTGAGTTTTTTTTTTTTTATGTGCGAGAAGAAAGTGTTATCGTAACCATTATTCTTGAAGTAGTAATGTAGCATCATAAATCTTAAAAAGTGGAACAAATCCATTTAACTCTTGCTTTATCGAGCAGTAAAATGTCAAATCTACCTTCTCTTCTCATCCATTAATATAAAAATCCTCACTTTTGTAACGTTATTGTCATCATTATCTCGAGAGTTTGTCATTAACCTGATTTTTAGTAGATTATGGCACTCCCAAAAATTCAGAGGCTTAGAGCGCCACCATTAAAAAAAAAAAAAAATTAAAACCTGCTTTGCAACATGAAAGAAAGGTAGGAAAGAAAGATTAAAACAAACTCTTTGAACAAATCCTAAAATTAGTCAGTAGGTGTATTGAGTTACATGCACACGTCTGTTATTAAATCTGATCATCATGAACTCACCTTCAATAGGTTCCGTGTGGGTCATTATGGTTGCCATGGTTTCACCAATCAGCAGCATCAAACACAGGCCAATAGTCCGAAAGCACAACACCACGATCTGCTCCAATCACTCCTCCTCCTCCTGCTCCTCCTCCTCTCTTCCACTCCTCCCATCATCCCCTCCATCATCCTCATCACCATCCTCATCTCAAGATCCTTCATCCTCCTTCGGAGAGCTGATAATGACTGTTTTTTTCCCTCTCCGATCATCCAAATTGTAGAGTCTCTACGCAAATTGCACATTCAGGGCACCGTGCCCCATGTTGATATTCCAATCACTAATTTGCCTTGTGGAGTTGGTACTCAATTCACGTTCTCCAAACATTAAAACCGTCGAGCCCTTTACGCAAACTTTGCATCCAGGGCCGTGCACCCCATCTTGGTATTCCAAATGCTAACTTCGCCGTCTGACAGAATTCACGATCCACGACCTGTTAAGGTCTCACTGCCCCATATTTGTATTCCGATCGCTAATTTCGCTTGTTGGACAGAGCAAATTTAACACCCGACTTCCATTGTCAATCTAGAGGCTGGGATAAGTCTGTAGATGCAACGTGACAAAGCGCTAGCAAATCAGAGCGTGTAATGAGATACGGTCTCTTTGTTTACTCAGAATCCTCTCCTTTTCACAGGTATGACTCCTTTATATGGAATCTTCGCTATTTCTTTGGAATCTTCTCCTATTTTTCTTCTGGCTTCCGATTCGACTTATTGCTACATGTTTACGATGCCCTTTAGGTTTTTATTTGGTTTGTCATCCAATCTCTGCCACGTCTGCCCATGCATCTCTTCTTTGTCCTCAAAACCCTCCTGGCTAGGTGAGAAAGGTTCCTCCGCCCGGAAACTCGAGAGCAGAACCGGTGCACGAGACCTTGGAAATATACTTAGAATGCCGTTGTCGTGGCGTTATTTCCATGAAGCTAATCGTCACCACCTATCATCGAGGCGCTTAGTTAGGCGTTATCTCCAGCACGACCTCCTAATTTTACTCTCACGGCGCCTGAATAAACGTGATGATGAGCCTCTTTATCTGTAGGGGGGAATAAACAGACGATAAAGACTGTCATTAGCCTCTGGAATGAAATGGTTACAAAAGCAGAGGGTAAAGATTGTCATTAGTTTCTGGAAAGATAAATAGTAACAAACGCTGAGGTAAAAGACTGCCATTAATGCTGGAACAAAAGATATAAATAAACAGAAGATAAAGACTGTCATTAGCTTGTGGAAAGAAATATTTATGAATTAAAGGAATCTAAAAACATTGTCCAAATCCACCAAAACTTACTTAGAACTCTAGTGGTTCTCTCATACCTTGTTGTATTCATATTCTACCAACAGAAGCATGGAAATGGTTTTGTTTGTTCGAATTTCCCTTTCGTTCTAAAGATATTTACGATTGAAGTGTTCAGATTTTTAACTAACCACTGGATAGTCATTACCGTGTACAAAGTTGGTGCAATAAGTTTGTGAATATCACTTTGCATTTTTTACTCATTACTCGCCAATATAATGTCCATTTAACACAACATTTTCACACACTGATCAGTGGGCATATCAGATAACAACAATATACATTGTATCAACCATTCATAACTTTTTGCACATGTCAACAAAGTTACTAGATCCCTTTAATGCTGGAAATAAAGAGTGAAATAAACAAACAATAAAAATTGTCATTAGCTTCTGGAATGAAATAGTAATGAATTAAAGGCAGAGGGTAAGGACTGTCATTAATGCTGGAAAGAAAAGAGTGAAATAAAAAGAACATTAAAATTGTCATTAGGCGCCGGAAAGAATAAATGGGCCATAATGGCAAAGTGTCAACTTTAAGTAATTGAGAAGCATTTTGCCTGCAGATGGGTTTCTCCCTAAATTCAAGGACAAATATTTTTTGGAGCAAATCCACACCCAATATGAAAAGCAGCCCTGCAGAAAAAAAAGTTGATAATGCTGGAAATTTCAAATAATATTTAATGTAAGGAGAAGTATTTTTTTCCAGAAATAAGTTCACTTCATAGGACCAAAGATGATAAAACAACGTTTAACAATAGTAAATGTATTTGGACCACACCTGGTATATCTATTCAATTCAATTCATTTTATTTCCAATAAAATTATATTGCATTATCATTTTGACATGAATATCATTCTGTACAAAGAAGACAGACAAGAAAAGTGATCTATAAAGACAGCCGGTCGCTTTAATAGTACTAAGTTCCACTACCTTATTTTATTTAACTTTTGAGCTAGCTCAAGAAAGAAATCGATAGTCAGTGTTATACATGTGCGTGCAAGCACTGCCCATTCATTTGTGTAAACTGGTACTCTATAATTTTCTCTCCCCTCTAACCCTTCCATACTTTGTTTTCTCCTTTTTCCTCCAGACAAGAGAAGTGATCTTTATAGACAACCGATAGTTCTACTCCCATATTATCTTTTTAGTTTTGTACTCACCCCAGGAAGAAATCTATAGTGTTATACGTGCAAGCACTTCACATTCATTTTGTCTAAACTTGAACTATAATTTTCTCTCTGTTTAACATACCCTCCCTTAACTTTGTGTTCCCCTATCTCCTGCATCCATTGTGTTATGAAGAGTATAAAGTTCTTCTACAATTACTTTTTGAACACACCAAAGAAACAAATCGATAATCAATGTTATACATGAAAGCACCTTCATATTTATTTTTTTAAAACTCAATTTCCTCTATGTGTTACACCTTCCTAACCTTTATGTTCCCCTATTTCCTGCATCCACATTCTCCCGAGGACCTCATCCTCCCTCCCTTAAAGGGAAACAATACCCCCCAAAAAAATATTCTTATGAATGAAAGATAATAGTTTTAGGAGTCCATTCCACCAACAAATTCAGAAAAATATGTTTCCAGACTAATTATTTAAAGGAACTACAGCGTCTAGATGGCCTAATTTTCACAATTCGGCTCTCTATATGTAATTTGGCAGTCATTTCTCATGAAATCAATAAATTTTGGGGTAATAAGTAAATATCTAATTGTCCTGGGAACGCCCCTTTTAAATCGACAAAATGTGACGTCATCTAAAGAACGGACTAATGAACTAAATTCTGTAGATGACGCGTCATGACGTAAGCCAATGAATTGTCAATCACATGTCGATCACGCTACCGATTCCGGACCCTAAATGTGGGTGGGTCGTAAACTGGCTGCTAAGTGAGATTTGGCATCAGAAAACTAGTCTTAAATCACTACTGTGTTTATTTTCATGGATTTTTTTTCGGCAGACCTATGTTTCAAGTCATCAACTATGGAATAAGTGTCAAAGTATGTTGTATTCTTTAGGTCCTTTAATTGAAAACTCATAACCATGTGTGTGATCATGGGTCTTTAGAAGAAGACTATCTATTGTCTAGGACATACGAGTCTTCCGTGGTTATATTGCCTCCAATAGAATCCAGCACTCGCAGACATTTGGCGCATACAGAACCATGAGGCCCTGTTGGTTCCATAAGTGTTGGTGATTATTTGCATTGTTTATTAATTACACAACCTTTTGCAAAGAGTTGGACATCTATCTAATAACGGTACCAAAACATATAATCGCGTGGTGGTCTCCTTTAAAGGGACTTAGTAACATTGTCCAAATCCTCAAAATAAAATTTTAATTCTAGCGGTTCCCTTATACCTTGTTGTATTCGTATTAACAATAAAATCATGGGACAGGTTTCGGTTTTTCAAATTTCCCTTTCGTTACAAAGATATGTATGATTGAAGTATTCAGATAAGAAAAACTCCGGGCGAGTTTTTCTTCCGTGTACAAAGTGAGTGCAGTGAGTTACTGAATATCACTTTGCATTTTCGCTCATTACTTGGCCATACAATGTCCATTTGACTTGAAATGTTCACACAATACACTGTGGACATATGAGATAACAACAATATACATTGCATCAACCATTCATCACTTTTTGCACATTTCAACAAAGTTACTAGATCCCTTTAAAGCCTTGCCTATCCAAACACTAGTTTACCAGGGTTTAACGATATGGTAATGAGAATATTTAAGAGGATATGAGTCTGCAATCCACAAATTCTAAATAATTCATCCCCGTTTTCCCTTCTACGTCTTCTTTCAAGGACATACACGAAGGAGTAATGAATTTTAGTGGATGCCACGGGCGGTTATAATAAGATTTTCAATGTCGGTGCACGTAGGACTTGTACTTTTCGTTGCATACTCCTCACGGATTATAGAGGAAAGTTTTCAATGATATATACTCCGCAAAAAAAGAAACTGGACACTTGTATAAGTTGAAATATTTCATATTAATGTACGATAAAGTGTACATGATCATATATCAAATTAAAGGGAATTTAGTCCTCTACATGCAGGGTATAAGTTAAAGGTGTAATCGTTCATGCATGAAATGCCATGGTCAATTAACACTAGCAAGGTCTGTTTTCAAAAATAACAAAACAATGGAGGACCACACCATTCGACTGAAGTGATAGTAAGCGTTTCACTTAAAACAAGATGAGCGGGGCAAGTAAATTATGACATTATTCAATTTTATTGTTATGAACAAACTCTGGAAATACAAATTTGTCAATAAAACAGGGCCAGGTTATGAGAGCATTATCATACTGGTCTGTATTACAGGCATGAAGCTTGTCTATTTCATGTGTCCCCTGCAATTTTAACCATATTTAAGTAGAGAAATGTAATGTTAAAGACTGCCCAACTGTTTGACCAAGGGTGACTTCAGCTTTTGAAGATCTTTGGACTACGGTATAATTCTTGAGAAGAATTTATACCATTTTCATGGTGAAATAAGGGCACAAACTGTGGTTTTTACTAATAAAGCTTTGCCATGGAATTCCCCATTTTGTTACTTTTGGATGAAAACAACACCTATAACGTTCACAATTTGTCTTCATTTATACTTTTTATTGAGATGAAGATAGAAAAAATCACATTTGTAATGAAAACTTATGCCATCTCATGAATATAGCGTTTTACATTATGCTTATCAACATTTATATGGTTGAGTGGATGTTCCATTTTTGCTATTTTTGAAAACAGACCTTGGCGTGGTTAATTGACCGTGACAAGTCATGCATGAATGATTTCATCTGGATTTCATGCGGATATTGAAGAGGGTAATTTTATCTTTAATTTGATATACAATATCATATATTTTATCGTTAATGAATACAACATATTTGGTCTCATACAAGTGTCCAGTTTCTTTTTTTGCGGAGTATATTTATGATAGTATTCCACGCATATCTTTGCAGCAGAATTTTTCTTACTTGGAAGAATATTTTCAATGATATATTCATGATAACATCCCAAATGTATTTTCAAAGCAGCATTTTCCTTGTTTCTTACTATAATTAGATTAAAACGTCAGTGCAGATAAGAATTGTGTTTATATGGTATTTTCAATGTTTCCATGTCTATATTGCATGTTCAAAGCTGTTCTTTTGTATTTCTTTTTTTCTCACTATGTTCTGTTACACTAAACTTACCCTCATTTTTACCGTAGAGCAAGAAGAGAACAGAGACAGGGTCAGATATCCAACTGAAATATTTGTATAGGATTTTGAAGGATATTGTTGCATCTTCTTAGTTTCTTTATTAATTTATTTCTCAATATAATATGACTCCAATTATGTCAGTGCACGTACATGTAGGAATTGTGTTTTCCAGAGTGCTGTACAGTACTCATATTATGGTACTTCCAATGGGTTCGTGATGGTATCATATCTGAACAACCAAAGTATTTGTATAGGAATTTGAAGGGTATTTATATTGCATCTTTGCAGCTTCTTTATTAATTTATTTCTCACTATAAGAAGACTTCAACGTCAATGCATGAAGGAATTGTGCTATCCAGCATATGCATGACTCATATTTATACAGTACTTCTAATGTATTCATAATGCCGCCCTATCATAGCAACTGTAACGTTTGTACATGTATATGATTTTGAAGGTATTCTTATCATATCTTCACAAATTCCATCTTTATTGATTTCTCACTTAGATATGTTTTCAATGTCAAAGTTCTAACTTCCAGTGCATATTACTTACATTTTGTGTAGGATTCTAAAGTTATAATGATATCCACCTGTCTTCCCCCAACCCCGATCACTTCTACATCCTTTAAATCTTCATCCTTATCTTTCTCACTCTCCTATCAATTCTCTTACTATGTGATACATTTAGATCATTTTAAATGTTACTTTTTCATCACAGGATATATTCTCTGGAAGATAAGTCATCAATGGATAGAAAGGAACACATACAAATAAGTTAGTTAAGAGGTTTTCAGTGAATTTATGATTAAAAAAAACACATTTACATTACAATATAAACATATACAATATATATCTCAGACTCTCTTCTTGCAAAATGAGGTCACAGTAATATTACAATCACTATCAGAGAATTATATCTCAGACATCAATATTCAATCAATATAAAGGAACACATACCAATAAGTAAGTGAGAGGTATTTCAATGTATCCATGGTGGTATCACATGTTTGCAGCTGCTGTTTTCGCTTTCATTAATACTCTCTCTCTCTCTTTCTTTCTACGTATCTTGTATATATATTTTTGTCTCCCTTTTTTGCTCTGCGATATAAAATGAGGTCATTGTAATGTTGCAATCATCTCCTCAAAACATTTTTTTATCTTAGACACTGATAATTGATAGAAAGCATAAACCACAGACTAATTAGTTAGTAAAAGGTGATTGAATTTGTGATGATATCATATCTTTGCATCTGCTGTTCTCTCTCTAATTTGCGATATAAAATGAGGTCACTTTAGTGTTACACTCATCTCATCATAGCATTTTCTTCAGACTCTGGCAATCAATAGACTGCAAACAACAAATACCAATTTAAGTTAGTAAGAGTTTATTCTATGTATTCGTGACAATATCACATCTTTACAGCTGCCATTTTGCTTTCATTTTATTTATCTATCTTTTTTCTCCATCCTATATATTTCACTTACACGTATTCCTTGCTTTGCGATATAAAATAAGGTCACTTTAGTGTTACAATCATCTCATCACAGAATCGTCCCTCTCAGACTCTGGCAATTAATAGACAGTATACAACAAATACCAATTTAAGTTAGTACGTGGTTATTCAATGCATTTGTGACAATATCGCATCTTTGCAACTGTTATTTTGCTTTCATTTACCCTCTCTATCTGTTTTCTCCATCCTACATATTTCACTTTCACATACTCCTTGCTTTGCAATATAAAATAAGGTCACTTTAGTGTTACAATCATCTCATCACAGAATCGTCCCTCTCAGACTGTGGCAATCAATAAACAGTATACAAAAAATACCAATTTAAATTAGTAAGAGTTTATTCAATGTATGCGTGACGATATCGCATGTTTGCAGCTGGATTCCTTACTTTCTCATCGTTTCTTCCTCTCATAAAACGAGGTCACTGTATATTGAGTTGTGACCTCATCACAGGAGATTTATCCTATCAGACAACCACAATCAATAGATGAAGTAGAGCAAAGATAAACTGATCATCTTCAACGCCTTGTTGTGTCTTGAAACGTTGCATGATTCAGGAGCACATTCCACTTTTGGTTTTTCTCCGAGGGCAAAGTGTGGAATGATGCGAACTCATGGCACACAAACATGCAAAAGAACTTAAGTCTACTTCTCCAAAATAGGTACAGTGACTGTTAATTGTACAAGCACACAAAATAACCTAGTATACTTCTCCCAAAGAGTAAAGTGTCTGTTAATGCTACAATCATGGAAAAGAACCTAGTGTACTTCTCCCAAAGAGTACATTGGATAAGATTATCTTGTGGTGGAGGCTAGCATGAAAACAAGGACACCTATGCTAGAGATATCCTTGCTCCTATTCCAGGAGGGTGCTTCACAAAGATCCTAAGTTGAACTTAACCCTAAGTTGGACTTTAAAATTATGGAAAGCCGATAGTTTCTTTGAAAATAAATTATAAAAGTTTGTTTAAAAGGCAGAAAATGTTGATTCAAATCATTTATATTTTCTATTATCAAGGAGATTTTATGTTCTTGATGTAAAATGTATTAAAAAGTCTAAAATACTTGCACTTTTGCTTTTGAATATTATATATATTATATCCATAATAGTTAGGTCCAACTTAGAGTTAAGTTCAACTTAGGATCTTTGTGAAACACCCCCAGAGGTGTAGCTAAGGGGCAGGAGCAGTGAAGTAGCAATGGGTTAGGGGGGCATGAGGGGCATGTGCCTCCCCCCCCCCCCCCAATAAGGTTAAAAATAAGAAACATAAGGGGACAATTTTTGAGGGGGAAAAAGAAGACATATTATATGTGCTATCTACAGGGCTCAACGTTATCACTGGTCTGCTGCCCTGAGGCCACAACAGTGAGCTCAGTTCATGTATCAACAACAAACCTTTACTTACCCTACTAGTCAACAAAATTAATAGACTTTATTAACATTTGTTTTTGTTAGAGGCTACCAAATTCTAATTTCTGGCCATCATTGGACAAAGTAGATTTCCAGCATATTCATACCCATATTAATTGTGCGTGTGTGTGTGTGTGTGTGTGTGTGTGTTGAGGTATATGCAGTCTGATTAAAAAAATATAACGGCATGTGAATGCCGCTATTCATTAATCCATCTATAATGAGTGCAGGCAAAAAGGGTGCGACTCCTCTCGATCATAAACACTTCAATCAACTTCAAAATTAATATTTCTAAACACCTCAGAGGCTCAGAGCATCAAGCCTGGCACAGCTTCATAACTGGCTATGCAATGATGATATTCTCCGCACTATTTTTTCTTTATGAGCTTCCTCTTTGAACATAGACATTTTCTTCTAATTAAACTGGCGGGATATTGCAAAAGAGTCCAGCGCCCGCAGAAACGAAGAGCCGTACACCTCTTTTTTATGAGCTTAAAAAGGAAGTGAGGCGTTTTACTTCTAATTAAAGTGGCACTAACTCTCGCTTCCTGCGATGAATGGAGAATCTTGATTACAATAAACATACAGTGTGGTTTATTGGCTCATACCTCTATGGCTAGACTTCAGTGTTAATAACAAGTTGCATTTAAAGATCATAATGCATGTGAATGTAGAAGGTGATTCGAGTACGGTCCAAAGAAGCTTGTTAGTGCGACACTCCATGTGGGAGTGTCGTGGTATATTGGTTCGGGCCTTCGTCTTTCAATACGAGGGTCGTGGGTTCGATTCCCAACCGCGGTACGTGTGTCCTTCAGCAAGACACTTTATCCACATTTGCTGCTCTCAACCCAGGTGTAGTAAATGGGTACCTGGCAGGAATTTATTCCTTGAAATGCTTGATGCGCCTGCAAGGCAGCTTGGCTACAGCCATG
The DNA here is from genome assembly GCA_037951105.1 of Echinarachnius parma. Classification (NCBI taxonomy): domain Eukaryota; kingdom Metazoa; phylum Echinodermata; class Echinoidea; order Clypeasteroida; family Echinarachniidae; genus Echinarachnius; species Echinarachnius parma. The sequence continues at coordinate 78,126 of JBAMJV010007092.1, read as the reverse complement.
GTAATAATATACTGTACAGTATGATGCGCCTTGGAATAGAATTTCTAGATTGATGGCGCAATATAAATGCGGGTCTATTATTATTATTATTACATAATACTGATCCAGGGTGTAATTTGCACTGTGCGCAAGGCATTTGCAAGATGGCTCTGCACATCTGTTTTACAAACCCGAACTTCCTTTAAAATACAGCAACTGATGTGAGCTTATGATTCCTTCGCGGTCTCTTTTGTGACATTTTGACATTTTGGGATATTTGATGTAAGTTACATAATAAGGAAAATTAAATTGGAGTGATAGAATGACCAATATGTTATACATCCATCGATGTAAAAAAAAAAAAAAATTTTTTTGCCTTACACATCTCAAAGATCGTTGTCTGACAAAAGAAATTTTTGTTTGGGCCATTTACCAAAACTGTTATATAGCATCAACCTAAATTAAGGCTGAGTCATGTCGGTAATTGTCGGAACCGGGTCCCGATAAACTTTTACCGGTCGGGAACCGGTATCCCGATAAATTTTTACCGTCGAAACTCGGACCGGTAAAATCACGCAATCGTGCACGCATCGGCAAAATGCACTGTTTGGGGCTTATATTGCTCTTTTTATATGCAAATAACATAATAAATACTGATGCTTTAATGGATTTACATATCAATCTTTACGGGAAAATAGTTACAGTATCCAGAATTAACTCAGTTTCGCATGAAAAGTATTTTTTTTTTCGAAGTAAATTCATCGTTTGTTCACCATTGCCCATCGCAACACGGTTCACAGAAACTTAGCCCGCTAGTCTGGGGGAAACATCACATGTACGATCGCTTGTGACTGTGAGCCACTGCATGCCCTTAAAAAGTGGCTATAAATTAGCCTTTTCGCAATCAACACCATTTTGATATTCTACTTACATGATTTCGAATGGCGTTTGACAGCCGAACAGAAAAAAAAAGAGCCCCGAAACAATGAAAACAACTACTCAAAACATCGATAAAAAACGACTACATCGCTCCAATTCGCTTGTATACCCTGTGTGCAAGTTACGGGGTCTCTTTTCTTGCGCAAGATCCATCCGCCGGGGACTTCCCCAATTCCTGGCGGATGGATCTTGCCGATAGAGGGCGGACTGGAACATAGTTCCACCGGCCCAGCGTATGAATCTCGCGGAAGAAAAAGAGACCCGTAACTTGCACACAGGGTATACGAGCGAATGGGAGCGATGTAGTCGTTTTTTATCGATGTTTTGAGTAGTTGTTTTCATTGTTTTGGGGCTCATTTTTGTTTCTGTTCGGCTGTCAAACGCCATGAAATCATGTAAGTAGAATATCAAAACATTTTTAAATGGTGCAAATGACCAAAAAACGTATTTTGAGCCACTTTTTGAATGCTCATCAGCTGAATCATACAAAGATCCATCAGACAACTCCCCTGGAGTATCGGACTAACATTGTGTGCACATCCGCCGACAATATCGTTCAAATGACTAGCAATTTTGCGCTTCCTGTTCAATTTCTGACTGTCAAACGAAGTAATGAACCAAGAATTTCTCGAAAATAACCACTCTTTAAAGTAAATGATATCAATTGCCCCGTTTTTATTTGAATTCCGCTACATTATTGTGATAATCTTAATTTCTTTTTTAACATTTTATTTTTTAAATTTTTTTTTCGGGGCACTGTTTCCCGATATACCGAACCGGGTCCCGATTGAAACGGTCGGTAACCGGTGTGATCGACCGAACCGACTCAGCCTTAACCTAAATGCTTATGAAGGAATGTTTATTGACACTAAGTGCTTACCATACACCTTGCTGGAGGTGGCAAAGTTATTCAGCTGGGGGAGATCGAGGGATGAATATGAAATCCTCATCACAATCACAAAACGTCCGGCCGGCCCGATATCAATCGTTGCAGGGCCATCCAGGCAGTTAAACAATAACACGCATCCATTTTCCCTTATTTCCCGCCTCTCCATTTTTGTTCAATCTCTCCCCCTCTGTCCCCTCTCAATAGAGCTGATCAGTCTTCCTTTGCTTTCAATCAATTTTATTCCTTTTCCCCTCCTCCCCCTCCCCTCTTTCCTCCTCCTCCTCCCCTCCCCCTCCTTCCTTTCTTGTTATGTAAGCTCTTCTGCTTTCAAACAACCTTTAGTTCCCGCACTCCCTCCTCCTCCTCCTCCATCTTCCCTTATTTCCTGCATCTCTGTTTCTTTTAATCAATCTTAATTCCTCCCCCTCCCTCCTCCTTCCCTCCTTCCTCTTTCTCATCCTCTCTCCATCTGTTCCTCATGCGCAAGACTTTAAAAAGATGTCACCGCCCGTCTGAATTAGGAATCCAAATCACCTTTAAAACATCCCTTTAAATAACTGACGGACGCATCAATGTTCATGCTGATAGTACAAGTTTATATTTCTTTGAATATTACTTCCTTTGCTGACACATTGCTGCTAGGTTCTTTGTATTCCTTCACTACACAAATATGTCAGTGAGTTTAACAGACATAAACAGGCAAATCACTTGCAATTTACATCTCAACGGTGCCGTGTGCATTATTTTTATGAACTTGAATGTGGCTGGACTTTACAACCCATTATATCAACTAATATTCCCATCAATGTTTAAGTATTGTCTATTGACATTGTTGCTATCTTGTTTAAGAGAAGCGCTGTGTGCTGTATTTTTAATTAACTTGAACATGGCCTAAATAGCCCTTTATTTAATAACAACTTATCAAGTTTGTCTCCCTCCTAATCTTATTCTAAAATTTTATTTTATAGATGGCGTTTTATTTCCTCATTACTTCTGTCTTCTGATTTCTAAGAAGAACATTGTGCCCTGTACATTGAACTTGAACAAGGACTTAATAACCCTTTAATACAACTGAAAGAGCCATCAATGATAATACTGATCAAATCTGTCTCTCTCTAATAATATATGTATGTTCACATTAGTGCTGCATTGTTTTATTCCTTCATTAAGAGAAACAGTGTGCCCTGTACATTAATTTCATGAACTTGAACATGGCCTTTATACCCTTTACAACAACTGAAAGAGCCATCAATGTTTATACTGATCACATTCGTCTCTCCCCTTATTGCGTATGTTTGTTGACATTGATGTTTTTGCTGTTTAAATCCCAGTCGGGAATTATTATCATGTAGACACTTCGTCCCAGAGGGGATTCTAAAAATGGATCGATCTTGCGAACGAACGAGAGGAAACCAATTTTTGTTCATCTTTAAAAAAAAATGAGAAAAGAAAAAGATGGAAGATGATCTATAGAGACTCACTAGACATTCCTTGCCCCCATTTCAAGATGTACAGGGAAAATAATCAAAGTAGACTAAACCTCCAGGCTAGGATGAGTATATGAGTATGGTGGTGGTAATTTTCTCCTCGAAGGCTGAAATGATGAAAGTTTAGCATCACGTAGATGCACTGGAGAGGATTATCTAAGGGTGGAATTTAGGGTGGAATTAACCTTGTTTTCCTTTTCTCGACTATTAAGAGGCACACTTTCACCTCATGACAATGTTAAAGGATGTAGTGGGAGAACAGTGAATGTAGACAATTATGTTCATGATGGTGATGATGATGATGATAATAATGATGATGATGATGATGATGATGATGATGATGATGATGATGATGATGATGATGATGATGATGATGATGATGATGATGATGATGATGATGATGATGTAAATGATGATGATGATAATGGTGATGATGATGATGATGATGACAATGATGATGATGATGGTGGTGGTGATGATGATGGTGATGATGATGGTGATGACGATGATGAAGACAATAATGAAGATGATTTTCTCCTTGAAGGCAAAATGATGCAAGCTGGGTACCACAAAACACACTAAATAAGGTCATCTTTTTTCTCCTTGAATAAGTGGCCCAGACAGACGAGACTCACTGCATACATCCTGGGGAGGAGAAAGAGGGTGATAAACTTTCCCCTTGGAGGGCAAATTGTGGGAGGATCCCAGGGACACCTCGTAGACGCTCAATGATTACAATTACCTCTTGATGGAGAAAACCTAGACTTTTCTCCTTGAATTTAAGGACTTGGAAAGACACACATCCATGCCCTCATTGCATTCAATTGTCGGGTGAGAGCAAGAAGGGTTTTAATTCAATGCTTGGCTAAATTGAGTTTTTGCCTACCATCTTTTATTATCCTGCATTATCCAAGAAGTTGGCATGACATGAAGATGGCCATGCCTTCTCAATGCCATACCAAATTTTCTGATAATGACTTAAAGGGGTAGTACAGTTTTGGTAAGGCTGAACTTTAGTAACCAAACCTGGACAGTAACATTATAAACTAATAGTTATTACTCCACCATGCTCGAAAGGTATACAAAATTACAAATGACTAGGTAAAAAGCCTGTTATCATTCAAAAAGAGCCATTAAAACACAAGAGGGCGCTTTCTAAAAAGGCATTGGTTTCAACCATTTTTCATGCAAAATAATGCATGTGATGTTCTATTGAAATAATGATTAAGTAGATAGATCATCAACAACTATTTAAAAAACGCTTTTGAACATTTTTGAAAAAGTGTAAGCATTTTTTTAATTTTTTGAAAAAATCATCTAATTATTTGGGCCCCAAATAATTATAAGATCAAATATATTTATTGATATTTCAGCCGTTTCTGGACCGATTTTGACCAAATAAAGTTTATTCTGCCATTAAAATTGCATGTTCTCTCAAATTCGACACTCAGTTTTTCATTATCTCACAAGAAATTGTGATGTGCAGCGCCCTCTCTACCAAAACTAAACTACCCCTTTAATCTTAATATGGATTCTACGAGGCTCCTGAACTTCAAACATGATTCTCCGAAGTACAAACAAAATGATTTAGCACCCTTCTCTTTCTTAACCGACGATGATATAGAGGGAAAACAGAGAAACTGGGATGGGATGGGGATAATAATATTCCCCCTGGAAGACAAGGTTCCCAAACATAACTTTACAAAAGGTACTTAGCCCAGGGCTTTCTCTTTCTCAAACGACAAATGATACAGAGGAGAAAAGAGTGAAAGTAGACCAAAGTTAGGATGGGGATGGGGATGATAATATTCCCTTTGGAAGAAAAGGCTCCCAAACTTTAATTATGATTATCTCTGGAGTACAACAGGTGACTTAGCACCCTAATCTTTCTCATCCAACGGATGATATAGAGGGAAAAGAGAGACAGGAGACCATTACTTGGTTGGGGATGAGGATGATAATATTCTCTTTGGAAGAAAAGGCTCCCAAAATGTTAATATAATCATCTCTCATTATCATTCTCACCCAATGACAATATAGAAGGAAAACAGAGAAAGGAGACCATTACTTGGTAAGGTATAAGGATGATAATATTCCCCTTGGAAGAAAGGCTCCCAAACATTAAACAAGATCTCTGAATTACATAAAAGGTGACTTTATAGCGCCACTCTCTTTCTCAACCATGACGATATAGAGGGAAAACCGTGAAAGTAGACCAGGAAATGAGGATAAATATATTCCCCTTGGAAGACACAATGTAGTGGATTTCTGTGACACAATGCAGACAGAAGATAAATGAGACTGTCTGATGACATGGAGTAAACCTAGTTGATGTTTTTTTCGTAAAAAAAGAACACATTAGTGAGCCTTACTGCTCATTCCTTGACCCACTTTAAGATGTTGGGGAATGTATCAGTAGACTATATCGTTAGGCTTTAAAGGGACTTAGTAACATTGTCCAAATCCTCAAAATACATCAGAATTCTAGCGGTTCCCTCATACCCTGTTGTATTCGTATTAACAATAAAATCATGGGACAGGTTTTGGTTTTTCAAATTTCCCTTTCGTTAAAAAGATATTTACGATTGAAGTTTTCAGATGTTAAATAATCCAACGGATCGCGAAAACCGTGTACAAAGTGAGTGCAATGAGTTTGTGAATATCCCTTTGCCATTTTGCTCATTACTCGGCCATATAAAGACCATTTGACTTGAAATTTTCACACAATCCCCTGTGGACATATCAGATAACAACAATATACTTTGTACCAACCATTTATCACTTTTTGCACATATAAATCAACAAAGTTACTAGATCCCTTTAATGAGGTTGATGTCTTAGTGATGATAATATGTGGTACGATCCTAGTGATAAATCACAAATACACAGTGAATAGGATTAACTAATGACTCATAAAAAGGACAATTTATAGAGCCTTACCGCTCATCCCTTGACCTACTTTAAGATGTTGGGAAAATGTATCAGTAGACTAAATCTTTAGACTTTAATGAGGTTGGTGTCTTAGTGATGGTAATATGTCGTACGATCCTAGTGATACACCACAAACACACAGTGAATAGGATTAACTAATGACTCATAAAAAGGACAATTTATAGAGCCTTACCGCTCATCCCTTGACCCACTTTAAGATGTTGGGAAAATGTATCAGTAGAATAAATCTTTAGACTTTAATGGGGTTGGTGTCTTAGTGATGATAATATGTGGTACGATCCTAGTGATACATCACAAATACACAGTGAATAGGATTAACTAATGACTCATAAAAAGGACAATTTATAGAGCCGTACTGCCCATCTCTTGACCCATTTTAAGATGTTGGTAAATGTATTTGTAGATTACATCTTCATGAGGTTGACGACTTGATGATGATAATATTAACTGAAGTCACGTCAACTGAACCTAGTTTCTGAACCTAAATAGAGTCTCAATACACACCCCTTGCACTAATTACAAGATGTTGTTGGGAGAATGTTTTAGTAGACTATATCTTTAGGCGCAATAATGAGGTTGATGACTTAATGATGATATCCTTGGAGGAAAACATGATACATCACATACACACAATAAATAGAATTAATATATGACTCTGACTGAACCTAGTTTGTGAAACCTAAATAGAGCCTTACCACCCACCCCTTGCACTAATTAAAAGAAGTTGATGAACAAATGTATAAGTAGACTGCATCTTCAGGCTAGGATGAGAGGTTGATGATGATAACATTTCCCTTAGAGGGCAAAATGTAGTAGGATCCCAGTAAAAATAGAATGAATAGGATTAACTCACTACAATGACTGAACCTAGTTTTTTCCTTTATAAAAAGATTTGAGTCTTGCAACCCAGAACCCACTGCTTGCCCTCTTTATAAAAGATGTTGTTGGGACCATAAATAGAAGAAGACTACACCTGGCTAGATTTAGAATGATGATGATAATATTCTGCTTAGAGGGCAAAAAGCTGTATGGTTCCATTGATACACCACAAACACCCAATGTGATTAGCTCACTACAATGACTAAACCTAGTTTGTTTTCCTTTATAAAAAGGAAACTTTATAGAGCATCATGTTCATCCCTTGACCCCGTTACAAGATGTTGTTGGAAAAATGTATTAGTAGAATACATCTTCAGGATAGGATGAGAGGATGATGATGATAATTCCCTGAGAGGGCACAAATGTAGTATGATCCCTGTGATACACCACAAACATAATTAACAGGATTAGCTCATGACAATGACTGAACCTATTTTTTCCTTCATAAAAAGGGAAATCATATTTGGTTCTTGCAACCCACTGCTTGCCCTTCTTATAAAAGATGTTGTTGCTTCTGAATAGAATCCGGACATCGCTAGAAAATCAGCACTATTGTCCAGAGCTGGTCATGTCTATCGTGCGGCGTACAATTTAATTCAGCTTTGTTGGGAACATAAATATAAGTAGACTACACCTAGCTAGATTTAGAGTGATGTCGGGATGATGATAGTATTCCATTGAGAGGGCAAACTGTAGTATGATTCCAGTGATACACCACAAACACACAATGAATAGATTTAACTCACTACAATGACTGAACCTATTTTTCCTTCATAAAAGGGAAAAGCCTTTGTAGTCTTGCAACCCAGCACTTGCCCTCATTATAAAAGATGTTGTTGGGAATATAAATAGAAGTAGACTACACCTGGCTAGATTTAGAATGATGTCTTGATGATGATGGCATTCCCCTGAGAGGGCAAAATGTAGTATGATCCCAATGATCCACCATAAACCTAATTAATAGGATAAGTTCATAAAGAGTAACTGAATCTCTTTTTTCCTTCATAAAAAGGAAATGATTCGAGTATTGCTGTCCTCCTTATAAAATATGTTGTTGGGAACATAAACAGAAGTAGACCACATCTGGCTAGATTTAGAATTATGAGGATGATATTCTGCTTAGAGGGAAAATGTAGTATGATGAAAAGTGATACAGCACAAACACATAGTGAATAGGATTAACTCACTACAATGCCTGAACCTAGTTTATTCCCTTTTATAAAAGTGCAAACTTAAAAGCCTTCCTGCTCATCACTTGACCCCCATTAGTTATTAGTAGAATACATCTTCAGGCTAAGATAAGAGGATGATAATGACAACAATTCCCTGCAAGGGCTTTGATTTCAGTGATACACCATGGACACACAATGAATGGGCTTGTCTTACAATCGAGCTAGTCTAGTTCCTTAATAAAAAAATTTAACCATATCGATCCTTGCTGCTCATCCCCTGTATTTGTGGATACACAAGGAATGGGATGGTCTTACAATGGAGTTTATAGCCAAGTTTCTTTTCTGAAAAAAGGGAACTTTATTGAGCCTTAATTTTGCACCCTAGGACACACAATGAATGGTATGGTCTTATGAAGGATCTAACCTAGTTTCTTTCTGAAAAAAGGTAACCATATCGGGCCTATAAACTGCTCACTGCCAATATTGTAGTATGAACCCGGTGGCACATGGATTAGGCATATCGAATGAGATTATGTGACGATAGAGATACCATTATACAGGGAACAGAAGGGAAACTCTGTAATGGCCCTAGCCCCACTACACCGTTTCTCCTACCGTTCCCCATCCAACCAAAATGTGGCGAAACAGTCAGTCACTAACAAATTTTGAAGTTCCATGACATTTTGTTTCATACGAAACGGAGCCGAATTAAAGGTATCCTACTAGACACTAGTCCATTCCGAACTTGGTCCGCATCATTTCGTTTCCTGCTAGCACCTTCTGGATGTCAATCGGATATGGAACGGAAGGAGAAACAGTGCAGTGGACACCATCCATCATTTCATGAGGCAATTAAAAAACTTTCATGAGGTACGAAAGCAGTGTAAGTATCCCACAGAGGCAAGAATAGAGAGGCTGATCGTAATAATCTCCCTGGGAGGCAATGTTGCACAACATAACTGCCAAACAGCCAGTGGCAGAGATAATGTTACAAATATAGGTTGCACATGACTAAAACATAATAAAACAAAAAGGCATTGAACATTACTATTATTAAGTCTCTCTTTTTATAATATTTAATACCAACTAAACATGTAAACCAACCCTCACTTAATACATTCCCAAATGCGCTTGCTAAGGACCCTACTGTCCTTGGGTCTGTCTACTCTCTCTGATCTGACTCACGTGCAGAACTTTACAACTCCTACAAAGTTTTCAAGAATATTAACCTAACCAGTACCAAGTATGTACATGTGGTCTTGAGGCACACTCTTTGCCCTATTTACAAGTAAACAAGTTTCATGCAAGTATTGGGCAGGATTTTATCAATTACATTATCATCTCTTGAGAAAACGAATGGTGCTAAGTCACTTTTTGTACCTAGGAGATAATCATGTTTGAAGTTTGAAACCCAATATAGCTCTCATTTCCCCCAAATAAACATAATTATTAAGTACTGTTAAATGTTCCATCATGTACATGTAGAGGAGGCTCCAACCTACGAGATGGAACTTACATAACTAAATTTAGCAATAAAATCTACTTAACACCCATATCACTCAACCCGACGACGATACTATTTTGGAAGATGCCCCCCAAAGGATACTCTATCAGTAGAGTCCCTAAGCCCCGATTAAAGGGATATAGTAAATTAGTTGACATGTGCAAAACGTGATGAATGGTTGATACAATGTATATTGTTGTTATCTGATATGTCCATTTGGTATTGTGTGAAAATTTTCAGTTAAATGGACATTATTTGGCCGAGAAATTAGCAAAAACGGAAGGTGACATTTACTAACTCATTGCTATGACTATGTACACGGTTACAACTATCCAGTGGATAGTTTAACATCTGAACACTTCAATTGCAAATATCTTTTTAACGAAAGGGAAAACCTGTCCCATGCTTCTGTTATTGATACAAATACAACAATGTATGATTGAGCCACAAGAATTCCAACTGGATTTTGAGGATTTGGACAATAGATCCCTTTAAAAGATGTTGCGGGGGGGGGGGGGGGGGAACAGAATTTAGAAAGTAGATCAGACCTTGAGGCAAAGATGATGGATACATTTCTTGTTGAAGGGCAGATGTGAACAGATCCTAGTGGCAGACACTGACTGGAATTATCTTACAACCATGGAGTAAACCATTTTTGTTTCAGTGTAAGAAATGAAACCCAAGAAAGCCTGCATACTTTGCTTGTATGCATGTACTAAAACATAAGGTAATACAACTAAATCACCTTGTTGCTCCTACCCAGCATGAAGACAAGAATGTCTATGATGATGATCTTATAATAATAATAATAATATTGATGATGATAATCATCCTTGGCTGGATCAACAAGTATAAGTGGATATCATTGACAGGTTATATACACTCTAATTTGCTTTTAAAAAAATCAGTTTTAACAATTGTTCTTGAACTTAAAGAACACAATGTAAAACATTATTCCCAGGGAAATATTTGTGATATTTTGGTACGTTCATATCTACTACTGATTTCGACAAACAAATTATTGTTCTAACGCAATGACAGTATCATCAATGCTGATTATACACTGTCAAACCTGTCTATAGTGGCCACCTGTCTATAGCAGCTACCCTGCATACAGTGGCAAAATGTGATCCCCTGCAGTCAAACCTGTCTATAGTGGCCACCTGTCTATAGCAGCCAACATGTCTGTAGTGGCCACCAAAACATATCCCCTGCAGAGATTTTTGTAATGGAACCTGTCTAGGGCTTACCTGGCTACAATGGCCTAGTTTCTTGTTTTCCTTAGGTGGTGACTATACACAGGTTTGACTGTATCAACAAGTAGTTAATTCATCATACAATACAAATTCATAGATTTTAAAGTCCGATTAAAATTTAAATAACAAAAAAATGTTCACTATGTAAATCAAACAAGCTAGATATGTATTTGAATATTGAAATGTATGTAATGTAGACCAATATTAAAATTATGCATGAATTCAAAACATATTTAGAACTCGTAATATATGCTACCTCATGAATTTGTTCAAGGATAGTGGCTTGCTCCATGAAACCATTAAAGTTTTAGTGGCATGAAAAGAAATCCATCTATATGGGTATTTGTAATTTTGTCTATTGAAGCACATGAGAAAACACATGTAGACAATTACGTGGTTGTGTTCACTATATTTTTTGGCATTTTTGTGCGTGTGCGTGCGTGCGTGCATGTGCGTGTTTGCATGTACATGTATGCATGTAACATGTGTAGTTTCTAAACATGCCTTTAAACAGTTCTGACAACATTCAATTACGAAGATCAGTGCACCATGAAAACCCAGCCGAGAGTTTACCAGGAAATGTTGCTAAATCCATTCCACTACACAGTATGGGCTATGCATCATTGGATGTTACTTGTGCGTAGAGACTCAACAACCAACAGTCAAATTTTGAAAGAAAGTAATCAAGTGGGCCACATGGTAATTTGCGTGTCCACTAATGAAAATGATCAGACTACGCTATGCTATGGATGTGGTGTGGCAAGATTGGTAGAGCGCGCGCTATCCAATCATGAGATCCCGAGTTCGAACCCTGCCCACCGCGTTTGTCCTTCAGCAAGACACTTTATCCACAATTGCTGCTCTCTACCCAGGTGTATAAATGGGGACCCATATATGGTGAAAGCCTTTATGTGAATGATCTTCTCTCAATGCCCATGGGCCGCTTGAAGGAATGCTCCCCAGGGAGTGGAGATGGTGCACACAATGTGTGCTGGTTTGCATTGTATCCTATGACCGGGGTAATAATATCATTGTAAAGCGCTTAGAGATGATTATCAATCATATTAGGCACTATATAAATCAAGTATATTATTATATATTATTATTATGCCACTGTACGCAGGCTGATTCACAGACTGACATACAAATATTAGTCATTACAGACATACAATCACACACGCAAATACACAAACATATCAACAAAACAAACAAGAACTTTTGAAAGACATACATGTACATGTTTATGTACAAACACACAGACAGTCTCACAACATATACAAAGCAAACAAACGAATCACAAGGCATATATTCAAAATCTGCTACCACTTGAAACTAACACCCAAGAACATAACATTTTATACCACTTGCAGCCAACAACCTATTCTGGCATTATAGCCCAGGACATTAAAATAGCTCCAGATAAATACACAAAATGACAACCCACACACAGACAGACTAACAAACATAAACAAAGCAGACAACAGCATCACAAGATATTTGAAACCACTTGAAACTAACAAGTTAATAAATAAGGCTGAGTCGGTTCGGTCGATCACACCGGTTACCGACCGTTTCAATCGGGACCCGGTTCGGTATATCGGGAAACAGTGCCCCGAAAAAAAAGAAAAAAAATAATAAAATGTTAAAAAAGAAATTAAGATTATCACAATAATGTAGCGGAATTCAAATAAAAACGGGGCAATTGATATCATTTACTTTAAAGAGTGGTTATTTTCGAGAAATTCTTGGTTCATTACTTCGTTTGACAGTCAGAAATTGAACAGGAAGCGCAAAATTGCTAGTCATTTGAACGATATTGTCGGCGGATGTGCACACAATGTTAGTCCGATACTCCAGGGGAGTTGTCTGATGGATCTTTGTATGATCCTGCTGATGGGCCAGTGCATTCAAAAAGTGGCTCAAAATACGTTTTTTGGTCATTTGCACCATTTAAAAATGTTTTGATATTCTACTTACATGATTTCATGGCGTTTGACAGCCGAACAGAAACAAAAATGAGCCCCAAAACAATGAAAACAACTACTCAAAACATCGATAAAAAACGACTACATCGCTCCCATTCGCTCGTATACCCTGTGTGCAAGTTACGAGTCTCTTTTTCTTCCGCGAGATTCATACGCTGGGCCGGTGGCCGTGGAACTATGTTCCAGTCCGCCCTCTATCGGCAAGATCCATCCGCCAGGAATTGGGGAAGTCCCCGGCGGATGGATCTTGCGCAAGAAAAGAGACCCCGTAACTTGCACACAGGGTATACGAGCGAATTGGAGCGATGTAGTCGTTTTTTATCGATGTTTTGAGTAGTTGTTTTCATTGTTTCGGGGCTCTTTTTTTTTCTGTTCGGCTGTCAAACGCCATTCGAAATCATGTAAGTAGAATATCAAAATGGTGTTGATTGCGAAAAGGCTAATTTATAGCCACTTTTTAAGGGCATGCAGTGGCTCACAGTCACAAGCGATCGTACATGTGATGTTTCCCCCAGACTAGCGGGCTAAGTTTCTGTGAACCGTGTTGCGATGGGCAATGGTGAACAAACGATGAATTTACTTCGAAAAAAAAAAAACTTTTCATGCGAAACTGAGTTAATTCTGGATACTGTAACTATTTTCCCGTAAAGATTGATATGTAATTGTAAATCCATTAAAGCCTCAGTATTTATTATGTTATTTGCATATAAAAAGAGCAATATAAGCCCCAAACAGTGCATTTTGCCGATGCGTGCACGATTGCGTGATTTTACCGGTCCGAGTTTCGACGGTAAAAATTTATCGGGATACCGGTTCCCGACCGGTAAAAGTTTATCGGGACCCGGTTCCGACAATTACCGACATGACTCAGCCTTATTAATAAACCAAGAACATAAAAATAGCTGGATTGAACAATCAAACATTGCTACATAAGTCATTCACAGTGGGAGAGTTGTCGCCCCCACAAAGAAAAAAGGTTTGTTGGCATTTGACGTCTTCGTGTTGCATGTTTATTTAGTGGCATAGCGTGGTTGGACTGCTTGGCAGGGCACACATAGTATTATTATTATTATAAATATCATCATCATCGTCGTCATCGTCGTCGTCGTCATCATCATTATTTTATTTATTGATTTATGGATTTATTTTTTTATTGATTGATTGATTGATTTTATTTTATTTTTAATTTTTTTTGTTTTTTGGGGGGGGCACACATTATGTATTTTATTATTTTCTAAAAGACTTTACGCTTATGTTATTCTTTTAGTCAAATTATTGGGGAGGGGGAATTGACCCTCTTCCTGCCCTCCCCCTTCCAATTCTACGTCACTGTGTTTATTTCTGCACATTATGCAGTGTTTATTACATTTAAGCTCTGATTAGCATCCAACATGGCCGCTGATTGCACGACATCCCACGCAACGCTGGTGATGAATATCATGTAAAGACCAGGATGGTAATATGTAACCTATTCAGGGCTGGTCCAGAAAATACTCATGCCATGGTTTAAGGAGGTTGCATGCTAAATGTAAAAAGAAATTGTGCAGAACGAGTTAAAAACTGAGATGAAGAATGGGAAAAGAGGGGGAGGGGGTTAAGAAGAGAACATATTAAGAAAAATATTATGCCTAAAAGTTAGGCAATCTGCATTTTTATTGCAGTTAAATGATAAACGTGAACGTAGCATGCAACATGGTCACTGTATTCACAGCAGATGACCATGTGTACAGTGAAATCTTGCACAAGTATGACTGCATCGGTTAAAATTGGCTATCACAATAAACAGCATGGGAGTTATAATTAACCTCACGCAGGACTGGTTCCGAATTTACTCGGGCAGGAGTCTAGGAAAATACATGTTATAGCAAAATCAATCAGTCATAAATGGGTTAAAGAAGTTCATAACTCCCCGTCCATGTTTTTGGAATACACTGACATGAAAATCAATCCTAATTTCTTTTTTGGAGAAAAGTCATTTCAGAATCGATTGAAGAAGGAACAAGAATGTACGATAATATCAGAGAAAGAAAAAGTATGTAGCGTGACATCATGCGCAAATGTAAACCTTAACAAATTGGACCCCGATACAATCTATTGGCTACAAAACTTGCACGATGTTGCATAGAAGTTGTGTTGCCTCATACGAAAGAAGAAGATGCGCAAATGTGAGTGCATCATGCAGTCCCAAAGGGGGTGTTCCAAAAAGTGATTGTGCTCCATATAACGAAACACAAATATATCACACTCCACTCCAGTTGGCCCATTTTAATCTTGTCAAATTAAGCAACTGAAGCAGACATCTATAGATCCATGGCTAATAGCAATGTGAGGGAGAGGGGTGGGGGAACAGGGGGGAAGGGGGAGGGAGAATAGGGGCAATGTCCCCTCTCTGTGAATTCTGGCAAACTTTCTTCCCTCCAATGCCAACCTGCCAACCAGAACATGGATTACATGGCATATATTTACTGTTATAAATCTAGTATAATTTATATCAATAAATATACCAATTTAACTTTGACCATCACAAGCTACCTAAAAATAGAATTATTCCCCCCCCCCCTTTTGTGCCCCATCTAGTTTAGTCCTGTCTTTACATCTGGATGGTTCCATGTTGCTCAGTGAGAGGGTGAAGGGCGTTAAGTTTAATTTTGCCTAAATTGAGTCTTGCATACCATCTTGTAGGTCTAAACCTTCTCTATATGATGCCAAATATTCAAATAACAATTGTTTCTAATTTTAGGAATATTTATCCAAATTAACCTGTTCCCTTCGAGATTCTGAAATCTCCATAGACTTTGTACACAACCCACTTGGTTTCCGTAGTCAAGGGGTTAAAAGGGAGCTGAATTGGGTATTTACAAGGTTCTCAACTATAAATTAGACTATCAATGAAGCACAAAAAGTGACTTTAGCGCCCTTCTTCTTCTCAGCCACGATGTACTGTTACTAACCTCAGCTTAGAAGGAGGTACACTCCAGACTCATGTGAATCCAATTTTAATTTCCCCATACTCGACTGAACATGAATGAGATGAAAGCCAAGAAAGAAAGAAATTAACCCACCAGACTCCCAACTGAAATACTGCCATTAAGTCATCATCAAGTCACCTTTTCCTCGATATAGGCTAAAAATAGTGTAGAGAGTCAAGACCCAGAATAAACATCTTAGATGGCAAGGAGAACTTCGCTCTTCACAAAGTCTAGACTCGTGCAAATCTCATCTATTTCTATGATGCTCGACTGAATATGAATAAATGAAAACGAATGCTGGGAAAATGTTTTAACCTTTAGAAGACCTACAAGATACTGTGACAATTCATTTCAGCTTGCATGGTCGGTGCAAGGCATCATTACGTACAGCATATTTTCTTTGATGGGAGAAATACAATTCAATTTACAGTCTAGATATATATTTTCCCAAATCCCATATTTGACCAATACTTGACATCTCTGGGAGGGTCTATATGCAACTAATCTGAGAGTGGTACAAGGAATTTAATTATAATCCAATTTCTAACCAAATCTAATTTAATGTGATTGAAAAAGAGCAAAGAAAATGGGATTCCAACGGGATTCGAACCCGAGACCTCCGGATTGCGAGACCAGTGCTCTTACCGACTGAGCTATTGATTTCAAACATAAGGAAACTGACCAGAAATGGTTTTTAGAAATGAAAATATGCAAAGAAAAAGGGGCTTCCGTGGGATTTAAATCTAATTTACTTACACTTTTGTTTACCCCACAGGGCATTCATAGGTACAAAACAATCTTTTTGCGTATAATTTACTTACACTTGGTTGAATATGAATGCGGCAAAATATATTGGAAGTGTTTTAACCTAAGATCTACACAACACTACGTCAACTCATTTGAGCTTGATCGATGCAATGAACTATTGCAGCATAACACTTCCTACGTTGGAGGAACACATTCCATTTAGATTATCGTCATTCAACGCATTCCACATTGCCCTCTCTATACACCAGACCCTTGCAAATCTCATCTAATTTCACAGACACTTGACTGCGCATGAGTGAGACAAATATATCTCAAACAGACATTAATATTCACACCCGAGTTGTCCTATTTAACCTTGTCAAATGATCGACTTTGATTCTGTTATTATTACATTTTACAGACACTTGGCTGTGCACAAATGAAACAAACATCGAGAAACAGACATTAATAACACATCCTACTCGAGGTGTCTTATTTATTCTGGTCAAATGATCTACTTTTAATTTTCTATTCATTTGATGTTTGATCATTTCATTTTTATAGGCACTAGGTTGCACATGAATAAGATAAACATCGAGAAACAAACATTAATAACACAACCTACTCGAGTTGTCTCATTTATTCTGGTCAAATAATAAACTTTTAATCGTGGATCATCTAATTTTACACACAGTAGGCTGCCCATGAAGCGACAAACATCGAGAAACAAACAAACAAACAAACAAACAAACATTAATAAACATTAATAACACGCCCGACCCGAGTTGTCTCATTTATTCTGGTCAAATAATTGATTGGAGCAGAATACAATGTAGAAATTGACCATTTGTCTCGTGAAAGTGGACAATCGAAGCAGACATCTTTGGAAAAAGTTCTTCATGCATCTTAGCTTTATAGCTTCATATGAGGACTTCAATACTCTATTGGAGACTAGACTCTTGCAAATCCCTTTTCAAGATTGTAATGTGTGGGGATGCTACACTCTATTGGAGTCTAGACTCTAGACTCTATATGCTATAATTTGTGGGCACTGCACAACACTGAGGCCTGTGTGCAAGGCATTTGCAAGATGGCACCTCGCATCTCATTTATGAAACCAAAATACCTCAATTTGTCCATAATATCTGACTGCACACAAATGAGAGAAGAGCTGAGAAAGAGTTAATTAAATGACATTCCCAGGCAACTGTAGAATGCAGACTATCTGAAAAACAACAACCATTTTGTAATTAACAAGCTAGGTACATGTAAGCTAGATATGTTTTAGTGATGCAATTTGAAAACTTATGTACACATATTTGAGTTCCAATATCCCAAATTAAATTCTATGAAATTCTATCTGGATTGATAATACTGGTATCGTGACAAACACACGACCAGTTCTTGCCATTTACAAGCTAGGTATGCTAGACATGCATGCACTAGTCATGCAATTTGAAGTTTTATGCACACCAATTAGAGTTCTTACATATATCCCAGATTAAATTTGTATTTGAAATTCTATCTAGAGTGTTAATACTGCTATCACGTTACATACATGTACCTACGAACATGTTTGTTTAGGTAGCTTTGATTTTGTGATGCAATCTGAAGCCTTTTTCATACATTGTACCTACGAACATGTTTGTTTAGGTAGCTTTGATTTTGTGATGCAATCTGAAGCCTTTTTTATGTACACCACTTTCAGTTAAAATATCCAGATATGATTTGTTTTTGAAATGCAGAAAATACATTTCAGAGAATGATACCTACCTTAAACAAACACCGATGATATGAATTATAATTATAGATTCCCAAAGCTTTCTAAAGGGAACTAGTGACTATGTTGACATTACGCAAAAATTTGACTAACAGTTGATGAAATGTTTATTACCATGGTCTATTCGTGATGTGTAAACAATTCCACTAAATACCATAAGGCAGAGTAATGAGCACAAATGCAAAATGCTATTTGCTAACTCAATGGCATTATTAATTTGTACACAGTTGATTTGATCCCTAGGATTTTTTCAAAATAATCAGAAATATCACAATACAAAGCGAAAATTTGACAAACTGAAGCTGGTTACACACTTTTATCAGTAACTGGAAAACAACAAGGCATGAAAGAACTACTGGAGATTCAAGTGAGTTGATTGATTCAGACCTGGATACTAGATCCCTTTATGCATGTATCCATAATGGAAAGGACAACCGCATCAAAGGAAAAGATTATTGGTAACTTGGTAGTATCGTGCCGTGCGTCATACAAACTGGGATACACATGCGCCATACCCCCCCCCCCCCCATCACATGAATAATAAATGCAGGAAATGTATAACACCTCCAACTGAGTCCTTGCCATTTAAGTGAATGAAAGGCGATACGATGTTCCCGAGGTGTATGAAGCACACGCTCAAAACGAAAATGACAAGTGCAGTTAAATGATAACACCATCTAAAGTGCATTAACTGACAGTTAAAACTCCCACAGAGTAATGAGTAATGAGTAATGAGTTATGAGAAAGAACATACCGGATACCAAGTAGTATCTATTAGTATCTCACATGCCATGAAACATCACTTAAATATTGCACATAATGAAAACATCGTCTAAAGTAAAATTAACCTCCAGTTTAAAACTCATATGGAGAATTTATGAGAAAGAACTTACTGAGTACCAAGTAGTATCTGTTAGCATCTCACATGCTGGGAAAATCACTTAAAGGAGGCACCGCTTGCCATAATCATTCTCACACACACATTTATCTTCAATGTACACACCTAATGTAATTTAAGCACTGGGGGCCAATTATATGACAAAAATAATGATAAACATAAGGTTAAAAATTCAAAAATATGTACTGTATTTCTTTATCGATTCATCGATTTTGCCCCCCCCCCCCCCCTCCCCACCGCCCCCCCCCCCAAAAAAATTTCAGACCATATGTATGAAAGGTATGAGAGTAACGATTTGCATTTAATGCCAATTTAAAAAGTGAGACAATAGATTGAAAGGCTAAACATTCTAATATAATAAAGACAGACTTACAGTGTGCCCCCCCCCCAATCAGTCAGATCACACTACCTACACCACTGAATGAAAGAAATGTATCTTGCATTTAATGCCAAATTGAAAGGTGAGACACATTACACACGTGTCCAATGAGATAAAGAAATGGCAAGCCACATTAAAGTCACACCAGGTTTTTGCTGGCAGGAAATTTAAAAGCACACACATTCCTTTCTTAATTGTGTGTCAAAACTGCCGTAATGGGTCCATGGTCACACCCGGGCACCTTTTAAGTGTAAACCACATATCTGAAATTACTTTTAATAGTCTGTCTCTGCAAAATTGGGTAGAATTTTGCAAGGTATATTCTACCTCTTTGACAAGTTTACTTGATAAAGTGGAGACAATTTCCTTATGAAACATAAGAAACTTATGTGGTGTCAAATACTACCCTTTTATCAGTAGTGCTCCTTTAAACGTCACCCCAATCAATGGAGACTCCTGTAAAGATGCACATCACATGCTGGGATCATGCATATCGCAATGTACACACCTCCCCCGAGTTATGAGAGGAATCCACTGCATAACACTGCTGGCTGTGTTCTGCTTCTAAAACATGTGTCACATATCACTGGATAGCATTAACGGCCATCCGGCAGAGAGCAACATTTCCAATCCGTTCTTCTCCATTTGTAATGCGTTTCTTACCCGTTTCTTGTTCGGCGAATGCAAACGTTCGTCAGGCAATATCTGTTGTTTTATTCAGCAGAAAGTTTTGTGCATGCAGCAAAGGAGACAACTTTTACCACCTGATAATTTGTTTTTCGCGATTTCTTTATCCGGCGGGTGTCCATTAGAGCTGTCTGGTGATATGTGACTGTACCTTTACAGGCACATTATCACAGAGGGATGACATCAGTACTGATATATATCAAGACATCATGGTCAAGATTCTCGTCCATCCCCCCCCCCCCCCCCCCCCCCCACCCCACCCCGCTCACTGCGTTCTACCAACTCTTAACAGGCACATTATCACAGGGGGATGACATCAGTACTGATGTACATCAATACATCAATACATCATGGTCAAGATTCTATCCCTCTTCATCTC
Source organism: Echinarachnius parma (assembly GCA_037951105.1). Taxonomy (NCBI): domain Eukaryota; kingdom Metazoa; phylum Echinodermata; class Echinoidea; order Clypeasteroida; family Echinarachniidae; genus Echinarachnius; species Echinarachnius parma. Next base: position 57,245 of record JBAMJV010007092.1, on the reverse strand, counting down.
CTGTCTGTCATATAAATCAGGGCTTGACACTAGCACTTGCCTGCTTGCCCAGGGCAAGTAAAATGTATGTAGGGCAAGTCAAATTTCATTAATTTTTTAATTTGCTTGCCTGATCGACAACTAATTAATTGTTATATGTTATATTGGAGCATGTAAAAATAAATGATTTTACTTGCCAGAATGGGCCAGTATGGACAAATGTTAGTGCGAAGGCTTGACAAGCAAAAAATGCAGAGATGCAAGTGAGTTTGGTCAACTGGTTCACACTAAGTTACCAAGTGGAGGTGTTATGGCACAGGAGCCGAGTTCAAACCCAAATTGATGCCATAGTAAAGTGAGTTTGGTCAACTGGTTCACACTAAGTTACCAAGTGGAGGTGTTGTGGCACAGAAGCCGAGTTCAAACCCAAATTGATGCCCGAGTAAAGTGAGTTTGGTCAACTGGTTCACACTAAGTTACCAAGTGGAGGTGTTATGGCACAGGAGCCGAGTTCAAACCCAAATTGATGCCCCAGTACAGCACTTGTGTCCTTCAGCAAGGCACTTTATCCAATTGCTGCTCACCACCCAGGTGTAATATGGGTACTTGGCATGTATGAGGGTGTGTAAAGCATGAGTGCACTGTAGCAGTGGCACCTGCTGGAATCCTCCCCAGGGAGTGGAGAGAGTGCACAATTAACCCTTTCCCTACAAGTTTCTGAAATCCCCATAGACTTTGTACACAACCCACTCGGTTCCTGTGGTCAAGGGATTAAGTGTAGAGAAGTATCCGATGGCCGAGGGAAAAGTGATATTACATAAAGGTCCTTCTGGGAAAACAGAGCAAAAGCAATGAAGAGGCTAACCTGGATAAATAAGACTAACAAACAAACAAAAAGTTACTAGATACATTTAAAGGGATAGTTGAGTTTTGGTATAGAGGGCACTGCACGAAATACTTTTTTGTGAGGTAATGAAAAACTGAGTGTCAAATTTGAAAGAGCATACAATTTTAATGACAGAATAAACATTATTTGATCAAAATTGGTTCAGAGACGGCTGAAAAATCCATAAATATAACCATTTGTAATTATAATTGTGGGGTCCCAAAACAGTACTCTCTATACCAAAACTCAACTATCCCTTTAGGACATTATGGCCTGGATTCTGTGACCTCCCCCCACTTCTTCCGCAACACTTAACGTCTTCCTCAACACTTAACGTCTCCCTCTTGTTGCATACTTACACATGTTTTAATATGTGATCAATAAAAAGATAAGATTGCAAAAGCATAACTCAAGTACACAAAAACTACCACAGCGGAAGGAAATCACTGAGCACTACACTGCTACAGAGTATAAAGATATGAAGACCTGGATTGTATGACCTCATCCCCACACTCTACTCTAGATGTGTTTCAACTCTACATGAAGCTCATACATTTTTCAACAGTTAAACCTTTTCTTGGTGTGAAGCTAGCGCAGGATATCATTTTCAAAAGAGCATGTGCAGTACCTCACTTATTATTTTCATTTACGTGAAATATATATCCAATAATTTATGATTTCATTGATAAAAACACACAGGGATTGAATCTAAAAGGGATGCCTACAGGTAAAGTGTCTAACTCCACGAAAATTACTTGGAGCTTCCTCGTTTCTCTTCTACCGTGTTGTTTAGCTTATGGTAAGAGAAGAATAAAATAGGGTTAGATTTTTGCAAATGCCCCTTTAGTATGACGATATCTATCATTCAGCTCAAGAGTGTTAATGAACGATTATAAACCTCATAGACGTCACACAGTAATTCGTTGTAAAAGCTGACGCATATTTTCGCTTTTTTAACCAGGAAAGCAGTGGTTTTTTTTTCAATGAAACTTTCACACATCATTTGGACATATCTTACAATGATTTTGGTACAGGATTGAAGTTTAAAATGTCATTTTGGGCAATATCTGACACTTTACAGGTGTACCTTTAACAATATATTTATTGACACTATAGTCTTTCGAATCTAATCAGCTATTATTGAGCCATGCGTACATTGTTCGGCTCCGTGTGGAAATGATTGCGTCTAAAAACTGGGTGTCAAATATCACAACATTTTGGGCTACCTCTTGGCTTATTCTGCGGCGCTGTACATCATACCGCTAATTGCACTTCTACAGATTTCCCCTGAGACGGGGCTGATTACATAATTGGTCTGCGATGGAACTACTAAAGGCCCAGTCCCATATTGACGATTTACACGGCGAATCGCAACGACTTGCAACGATTTATTAGAACGAATCGACTCGATTTAGCCACGATTTAACAACGAATAGGGACGAATTGTACGGCGACTCAGGACGAATATTCGTTCTTCGTCGTTGTTCGACGAGTCACTTGGTCCTTCCTTTGTCTTTAACCACCGCGGTGGAAAAATCGTTGCAGGAAAAAAGTTGCGGTCCCATATTGGCGATTGCTACGGCGACTCGCAACGATTTATCATTCGTAGAGAAAATCGCTGAAGTCGTCGCGAGTCGTTGTAATTCGTTCTTCGAACCGTTGCGCATCGCAAAGAACGCCATGAATCGTGTTAGCACAACGAATGTTTTGAACCGGTTCAAAACTATCGCCATGTCCGGCGATTTCCTCACATACTTTGTATGGACTAATCGGGCAGTGCACAATGCGAACAATCATGACAATAGGACTTTGAGTCAGTTCCACGGGCGTAGATCTGTCATTGATACCCAGGGGGATGATCTTTTCATTCACCCCCCCCCCCCTCCCTCGTGATGAATAGGTATTACGTAAGTCTCTACACACATGGACAGTTCAACACGGAAAGTGGCGATCTTCACAACGAAGCGATACGAGTCGCAACGAGTTGCAACGATGTGGAACGACTTGACACGAATATGCAACGGTAAATACAATGATTTTTGGTGAAAATCGTCGTGGCGTGGCGATTGTTTTGAACAGTTGAAGACGGCGATTTAGCTCCGCTTTCACGATTTTCCTCACGATGCGCAACGATTTTGGGGGAAGAACCGATACGATGTAACACGATGCAACACGACCTATGCGATTTTCTCGACGAATGTCAAATCGTTGCGATTCGCCGTGAAAATCGTCAATATGGGACTGGGCCTTTAGAGGGGATCTAGGGTGTTGGTGAGAGCATCTTTAAAGCCATTCCATCCTAGATTTTAAAATGGCCATGGATTTTTAACATGATATTTCAGGTTCTTATTGGCAAGGGGTTAAGAGGAACATCTATGGTATCTTGTTGGTTCTCGACAATGGAATCCTTAAAGGGATCTATTAACTATGTTAACTTGTGCAAAAAGTGATGAATGGTGGATAAAATGTGTATTGTTGTGATCTGATATGTCCACCGGGTAATGTGTGAACATTTCATGTTAAATGGATATTATATGACTAAGTAATGAGCAAAAAATGCAGTGATATTCACTAACTCATCGCACTGACGTTGGACAGTTATAACTTTCCAGCGGATAATTAAAAATCTGAAAAAAAAGAAGAAAAAACTGTTCCATGCTTCTATTGGTAAAACACAAACAACAAGGTATGAGAGAACCACTAGAGTTCTAAGTAAGTTTTGTGGATTTGGACAATGTTACTACTGTAGATTCCTTTAACCCAATCCCCCATAGATTTCAATGTTATAATAAGACTTTGTAGATGGTCCACCAGAACCAAGTGAATAATTCATCAAGCAGTACATTAAAGGGACTTAGTAACATTGTCCAAATCCTCAAAATAAAATTCTAATTCTAGCGGTTCCCTTATACCTTGTTGTATTCGTATTAACAATAAAATCACGGGACAGGTTTCGTTTTTTCAAATTTCCCTTTCGTTACAAAGATATGTATGATTGAAGTATTCAGATAAGAAAAACTCCGGGCGAGTTTTTCTTCTGTGTACAAATTGAGTGCAGTGAGTTACTGAATATCACTTTGCATTTTCGCTCATTACTTGGCCATACAATGTCCATTTGACTTGAAATTTTCACACAATACCCTGTGGACATATGAGATAACAATAATATACATTGCATCAACCATTCATCACTTTTTGCACATGTCAACAAAGTTACTAGATCCCTTTAATAGTGATACAATACATTCTGAGAAAGTACACTCTGCCATTTCATCATTACGTTCCATGATGAAAGTGCATTTACATACGTATATCAGATGACCTCATGTATTTCTGAGACACAACATATCATACCAATCTATCCTTCAACTTTTTTCAGCGCTCCAAAAGTGCACGCTATTTATATGTGAACCTCCATTTTAGCGATTAATCATCATTCATATCTATTAGCTACAATCTGAGAGATCTACACCAGTCAGCACTTCTGATTTGTTTTTTCTGTTCCCTACTCGATTTTGTATTCCCATAGAGTTTATAAAGGGCCTGAAGGCAATGAGTTACTTTAATGAGGACTAAGCCTGGCTTGGTTTCAATGGAAATGTGTGTATTTTACAAAAAATTATGTTTTTCTCCAATGTATTAAAAAAAAACGCAATATGCCTTTAACTTTACAAAACTATAATACACTGTAAACCTCTTTAGTTATTGGTATTGCAGAATACCGGTTAGTGAAGAACAACAACACAGACCTTGTTTCAATACACGAGTTCTCTATCTAATATTTCATCATTAAAAAAAAAAAATGCATTGGAAAGTTCTTACAGGTGAAACAGGATAAGGGACGTCCAATCAGCAATAGGGATTAACTTAACTCATTGCTTATGGGAACCTGGTGGGGCCTGTATCAACTCTATAGGGATAGAACAATCTAGTAGGGAACATGTTAAAGAAAGGTAACTCCAGAGAGATGTCTTATAATGAGGTGATTAAATCTGTTAGAGGGTAGATCAACGATGTGGTATCAGGACAAGATTGGTTGAATGTTTTTTTTTTTCGGTTTAAAAAACAAAATTTAAATCACGGTATATACAATTGTTAAAAATGCCCGCTTTCAGCTAAAAGCTGTTTTTCAGCAGTGTCCGCTTTCCAATCATGTTCATGTTCCAATCAAGGGATCTCAGGTTCGAACCAGGGTATGCCAATTAGCTATGTCCTTCAGCAAGGACATTCATCCACTTTGATGCTCTCTTCCTGGGCGTTTTTAAAAAGGGCTCTAGTAACATTGTCAAAATCCACAAAATTGACTAGAACTATAGTGGTTCTCACATACATGTACCTTGTTGTATTTGTATTACCGATAGAAGTATGGAAGAAGTATTTAGTAACCATTTTTAGTTTCCCAAATTTCTTTTTCGTTATAAAGATATGTATAATTAAAGAGTTCAGATTTATAATTATCTACTGGATAATAATATCCGGCACAAAGTCAGTGCAATGAGTTAGGGAATATCACTTTGCATTTTTGCTCATTACTCAGCCATATGGCATACATTTGGAATTGTCACACATCTCTCAGTGGACATATCAGATCAGAGAAATACACATTTTATTGAACATTTGCCAGTTTTTGCACATGTCAATAAAGTTACTAGAAGATCCCTTTAAATGGGTACCTAGAAGGATTGGAACATGTTCCTTAGCACTGCGTTCACCTACAAGGCACTTGGCCAGAGTAATAACAGTGATGTGCCGCAAGCGTCAAATGACAGAGCGTGCGCTATATTACCATTAGTAAATGATGATTTATCCATGGAGTTCATTCATCTTTCCAATCATAAAAGAGATTTTCTTTGGATTTGGCAGGAAAAATAAGCAGATTACTGGATCAAAATGTTTTTTTAAAAATGTTTTTGGAATCATGAAAAGGGTAAATCCTTTTCTATGCATCCAATTTATCGAGAAAGTTCAAAATAATTTGTCATATGATCTGGTAATGCAAACTATTTTATTTTAATATTCATTTAATTGGTTTGTGTACATTTAATTGGTTTTTAACAAACATAGAAAGATTTTACATGACAAAGGGTTTGTCTACTCCTAAATTCCTAAACCATAAATGTATTTCTAGATGGATCATTTAAATGTCAATTTCATATGGTGATGCAACGAAAACTTGACAGTTTATTAACAATTCTCAACAACAAGATAATATGTTGTGCAAGAAACCCTCCCCATTTGACTTATCAGCAAACAAGAACATACAACTGTCATGCTAATACTGAGGATGACATGACTAGTGTATGTACCATAAAGAGGAGTTATGTCTGCTCATTTGTTTGTTGATGTTTAATAGTGGGGATGCTCATAGCATGACAAAATATATGATCTAGTCTATTCTGATTCTCTGTTTATCAATATCAGTTTCCTATTAAGAAATAATAAATCTACATTTTAAAAGATGGAATTGTAACTTTATTCAACATAATATTAAGTAAAAAGTTTAGTAAAAAGCTCTCTGCTTAAAGGGTTAACATAGAAAGGGGTACACCTGTTAACCCTTTCAGACTGACTGATTTTGCTATAACATGTATTCCCCATAGACCCTAGTCAAGTATTTTCGGGACTAGTCCTGAATGGGTTAATACAGGCATTTGAACAAACATTTCTTATATGGGAAATGTTCTCTGATTGATCGGATATACTCTGCAAAAACCTACCCAATTTAGCGGAGACTGCTGTACTTTTAGAAATCATCTATACAATAGATGCATTCCTCTATTTTTACCCAACTCCACTAACATTTCAAATGTACTGTACGGGTAAGTGCTTAAACAAATGATGTTGCAGATATGGAACCTTCAAATCTAATTGAAAATCCCACAAGATTATGTATAATATGAACAGAGTGCCTTGAAAAAGAATAAAGGCTTACAAAGTGCAAATGCGAAGCCATAATGGTCGTTAATGTATAATATTGGTATGCAGTTGGCTAAAGCTGCAATTTTGCAGCATCAAAGAGAATGTACTATAATACACTTCAAATTGGGCTTAGCTCATGCCCCAATAAAAGCAAGTACATTTGTGTTGCTTAATCTGGTATTCTCTGCAAAAACATTACAGTTAAGCTGGGTTCCCACTGCCGATCAGATCAACTCGATCAAGCCCGATCAGGCTATTTTGGCATATTTTTGCCTGTTCGGGCTCGCTCGGCAAGGGCGATCGGGGTCGATCTACCTTGATCGGCATGGTCCCGCTCCCTACAGGAATATTTTTGACAGTCAAAAATATTCGTGTAGGGGTCGAGAAGGCAAGCGATCGAACAGCGATCGTGTATTGATCGAGTGGGAGGTCTAGCTGGTCGGGAAACGATCGTATAGAGATCTAGTTTGGTCTGGATGGATTTTTTCCACCGATCATCTCGATCTATACTCGACTACGACACGATTGGTTTCCGATCAACTCGATCATGGTTCGATCTGTTTTTATGAACAACTCGACCGCTACACGAGCGCTACGCGACTTCCTTAAACCGCTACTCTCATTTTTTGACTGCTACTCGAGCGCACTCGATCACATCCCGAGCACGAAGAGCTAAATGTAGAGTGTGCACTACTGCTGACATTGAGTGAGATGATGACGATGATGATGACGACGACGACGACGACGACGACGACGACGACGACGACGACGACGACGACGACGACGATGATGATGATGATGAATTTGTGATCAAATGAAACATTTTGTAAAATCATCTTTTAAACGTCATAAATTTGAATCTAAAACATTTCAATCGTAATGTTGTTTAAACGTTATTGGAATATTGTAGCTAAATCTGTTAGTATGTCATTATAACATCAAGTTCATGTATTAATGACATTTTAAAGAGACTTTTATAAAATGTTTCGCTCTAGCATTTTAAAAACATTAATTTATTTACATTAGTAGTAAATGTTTTTATTTAAGAAATAAATCAACATTTAAAAAATGTTTCTCACCTTACATTTTCTAGAAATTGTCTTTTAAACATTGATGCAGAATATCATGCGAGTATTAGACATCATGAATTATGACCTTTTCTATTTTAGTATAAAGAGCTTTTTTTTAATGTTAAAGGGGTAGTTTAGTTTTGGTAAGGCTGAACTTTAGTAGCCAAAACCTCACACAGTAACATTATAAACTAATAGTTATAACTCCACCATGCTCGAAAGGTATACAAAATTACAAGCCTCTAAGTAAAAAGCCTGTTATCATTCAAAAAGAGCAATTAAAACACAAGAGGGTGCTTTTTAAAAAGGCATTGGTTTCAACCATTTTTCATACAAAATTATGTATGTGATGTTGTATTGATATAATTATTAAATAGCGAGATCATCAACAACTTAAAAATGCTTTTGACATTTTTTTTAAAAGTGCAAGCATTTTTTTTTTCGACATATCATCTAATTATTTGGGCCCCAAATAATTATAAGATCAGATATATTTATTGATATTTCAGCCGTTTCTGGGTCGATTTTGACCAAATAAAGCTCATTCTGCCATTAAAATTGCACGTTCTCTCAAATTCGACACTCAGTTTTTCATTACCTCGCAAATTTTGTTTTGATGTGCAGCGCCCTCTCTACCAAAACTAAACTACCCCTTTAAATTTGTGATAAAATGAAACATTTTGTAAAATCATCGTTTAAACGTCATAAATTTGAATCTAAAACATTTTAATCGTAATGTTGTTTAAACGTTATTGGAATATTGTAGCATAATCTTTGATTATGTCATTATAACATAAAGTTTCTGCTTTGAAGCCCAAGTCCAGTTTCGGGAAAGTAGCCGAATACATCTATATTGGTCATTATTGTTGAATATGTATTGAAATCGGGCTTTTGTGGTAAAAATCAGTATTTCGTAATACACGTAGCGTACATGGCGTATGGGCGATATATATCTATGCCTACATTGCTATATTATGCCTGGATAATCCTATATTAGTATAATTATATTCTTTCACATTATTGGTAATAAGAGCTTTCATTTCATTTTTTGAGAGGGGGGGGGGGGGGGGGCGTTTCCGAAACTGGTCTTTACCTTTAAGGACATTTTGAATATACGTTTATAAAATGTCCCGCTCTTACATTTTAAAAACATCAAGGTATGACATTAGTAGTAAATGTTTTATCTAAGAAAAAAAAATCAACATTTAACAAATGTTTGTCATATTTTGTTTCCTGGAAAATATTGTCTTAACATTTAAAATAGAGTGGCATTTGTTTTTTATAAAACATTCTTCACAACATTATTTATCTGAAAATATTATTTCTGTTTTAATATATTGTTAATATGTTTCAAAAATAACATTTCATTTAATGTTGTATTATCATTATTAAAACATTCACTAACAAAAATATAATGTTTGTTTTTTTTTATACTGTTTGTTAGAAAACATTTGAAGTTAACAACTTTGGGACCTTACGGAAATGTTTTTAAAATGTTTTGTGTATAGTATAGCTGGGTATAGTCTCTTGAAGACATAGCACATCGCAGTTTATTTGTTTGTTGTTGTTGTTGTTGCTGTTATTTTATTATTTTGGCGTTCATTCAAAATGAATATTTACGCCATAATACTTAAAGGGGTAGTTTAGTTTTGGTAGAGAGGGCGCTGCATATCACAATTTTTTTGTGAGGTAATGAAAAACTGAGTGTCGAATTTGAGAGAATATGCAATTTTAATGGCAGAATAAACTTTATTTGGTCAAAATCGGTCCAGAAACGGCTGAAATATCAATAAATATATCTGAACCTATAATTATTTGGGGCCCAAATAATTAAATGCATTTTTCAAAAAATTCAAAAAATGCATACACTTTTTCAAAAATTTTCAAAAGCGTTTTTTAAATAGTTGTTGATGATCTCTCTATTTAATCATGATTTCAATAAAACATCACATGCATAATTTTGTATGAAAAATGGTTAAAACCAATGCCTCTTTAGAGAGCGCCCTCTTGTGTTTTAATGGCTCTTTTTGAATGATAATGGGCTTTTTACTTAGTCGTGTGTAATTTTGTATGCCTTTCGAGCATGGTGGACTTAGTTTATAATGTTACTGTCCAGGTTTGGTTACTAAAGTTCAGCCTTACCAAAACTAAACTACCCCTTTAATTATTATTATTATAATTTTAAAAAAAATTTTGCAATCATTTTTATGGAGTTCCTAATTCATGCTGCCTGTCCATCGCTCAAATCCGACCTAATGGTGCATCATCTGGTCAGTCCGGCACAGTACATCGTGCAGACTTCTCAGCTCGGTGACATACCAGGGTATGTGTGCAAGCCGAGCCTAGACCCCTCAGATGCTCGAAAATGAGGTGTCAGGTGCAATCTGTTGGGCTCCAAATAATGCAATTATGCATGCCAAATTCAAAAACAATATATATATTCATCAATTTCAAACATTCAACAAACATCAAATAAAGCACTTTATTTGTTTGCACAGATGTGCAAGGACTTGTTCCATCAGTGGCGTAGCGTGGTCGGACTGATTGGGGGGGGGGGGGGGGGGGGGCACGAAAATTAATTTTTTTCTTCAAAAAATGGCCCCTTATGTTTTCTATTGTTTTTTCGAAATTATTGGGGGGGGGGGCACGTGCCCCACCCCCGTGCCCCCCCCCCCCCCCCGTAGCTACGCCACTGTGTTCCATGATAGCTCCGGCAGGGGCGGTCGTGATAGGGGACCCTCAGCGGGATGGCTCTGGGGTGCTGCTTTAAAGGGAAATTGTGTTGTTGGTCTTAATCTTAATATTATTATTAATCTTAGTCTAAGTCATTATTCTTAATCTAAACATTAATATAATTATTGATTATTGATCCAAAAGCGAATACTGTAATATCGGCTGTCGGTAATGACTTCTGCAAACACAACGAATTCACGACTCATCGTCGACTCCTGTACGAGCAGGTCGACCTGCTCGAGTCGAGTTCGTGTAGAGATCGTGTTGACGTCCAGTTGGTCTAGATGGTCTAGTACATATCGTATAGGGATCGTATATGCTTCGGAATGATCGAGTAGAGATCGAAGTTGTCAAGTATACGTCGCGAAGAAGTCGTGAATGGTCGGATGTGGGTCGTAAACGATCGAATAGCGGTCTTGAAGAGATCGTGTCTAAGGACGATCAAGCATTTGGTCGAGATTGGTCGGGGTAAAAATGTGCCGATTGGGCGATCGAGCTTGATCGAGTTGATCGGATCGGCAGTGGGAACCCACCTTTACGCAAATGGGGGGAAACAGCACAGATCATTAGGGGGGTTTCTGTGCAGATCGATGGACGAAAATTGCCGTAAAAAGTCTAAAATATCAGAAATTGTATTAAATATGAAGTCACAACATAACATCTGAAATAAGGAGCTCGTAATCATCCTGAAACGGTATGAAAATTTGATCCTTAAACGCGAATGCCCTGAGTAAGCAAGAGCTCAAGCTGGTCTGGATGTGCTTGAAAAAACGCAAGCAATTGCTTATCAAGACAAGTAAAAGGTTCGTTTTATGCATACGGTTTCAAGCAATTGCTTGTTTGGTAAGCAATTGCTTACGAGCAGTAAGCAATTGCTTGTGCTTGTAAGCAAATGCTTTTGCTTGCAAGCAATTGCTTGTTTTTATGCATACCGATTCAAGCAAAAGGCTAGCACAAGCAATTGCTTGTTTTTATGCATACGGCCCATTGACGGCGATTTTGGCTCCGCTTTCACGATTTTCCTCGCGATGCGCAACGGTTTTGGGGGAAGAACCGTACGATGTACACGATGCAACACGACATAAGCGATTTTCTCGACGAATGTCAAATCGTTGCGATTCGCCGTGAAAATCGTCGGTATGGGACTGGGCCTTTAGTGGTTTGAAATGGTGTGTACCTTTCAAGCATGGTGGAGTTATATCTATCAGTTTGTAGTATTATTGAGCAGGTTCTGGTTACTTAAGTTCAGCCTCACCAGAAATGTCCTACCCCTTTAATGATTGTTTATTGACATATGTATCGTTTGTGGCTATTGATACCGTCATTTTGGCCATAAAAGTTCCCAGCTACGAAGTCGCAAATGCCTATTAGACTTTTTGTAATTATTGATTAATCATTAATTGTTAATTTGTCATGTTTTATAATGTTAGCTATGAATTTCGCGTACAATGTAAGCCCTCTGATATGTATGTGTTATTATATTGATGTTAACCGAGTAGAGAAAATGACGTCATTTAATACCTGCCACATGCTTTATCCATAGACCCCTTTCCGTGTGTACTCGATGCACGTCCTGGGTCGGTTGATGCCACCTAATGGAACTGTTTAGCTTATTCGAATACAATACACGCAATAATTATGCTTTCCTTATTATCTAATAATCATGTCATTGCCGGAAATCAAATATACCGGATCCCTCAAAGGTTGCTTCATCAAAATGCACAAATCAGATATGTTATGGAGTCATTGTCCCATGATTTGGTATCACTTGAAATTGAAGTGCATCTACTGTATCATCCATTTATCGCGTTATTATGTAACCAGCTTTAGCAAAACCCTGCACTTGTCTGTAAACAATAAAAACATACCATTATAAAGGCCTCATTACAAGCTTTCATTTGATGTTGTGTTCTAGACTTACACACTGATCAATAATTGGCGGATATAATGTATAAATGACAGTTTCAATTTCAATGTTCTAATCATAGCCCTTTTACGCACATTATGTGAACTTAAAATGTCCATTTCGTTATAACATGAATTACCAACAAGTGCCGGGTACTGCGGTAGCGTGTTATATATGAAGTCATCATACTGTTTTAATGTGGTTAATTGTACGCCGTAAGTTATGGAAGACATGCGTTATCAGGGATTTGGGAAACATAGCGTTAAACATTCCGTAACATTATTTGAATAACATGTATTAATTATTGTGTTCAATTTGTAATTGTGCCAATGTAATGTGTATTCCCACATACTTTATGTGATCCTTTAAAGGGTAGTTTAGTTTTGGTAAGACTGCACTTTAGTAGCCAAAACCTGCACAGTAACATTTTAAACTAATAATTATAACTCCACTATGCTCGAAAGGTAAACAAAATTACAAACGACTAAGTAAAAATCCTGTTATCATTCAAAAAGAGCCATTAAAACACAAGAGGGCGCTTTTTAAAAAGGCATTGGTTTAAACCATTTTTCATACAAAATTATGCATGTGATGTTTTATTGATATAATGATTAGATAGAGACATCATCAACAACTATTTCGAAGAGGCTTTTGAAACATTTTGAAAAAGTGCTATCATTTTTTTATTTTTTTCTAAAAATCATCTTATTATTTGGGCCCCAAATAATTATAAGATCAGATATATTTATTGATATTTCAGCCGCCGTTTCTGGGTCGATTTTGACCAAATAAAGTTTATTCTGCAATTAAAATTGCTTGTTCTCTCAAATTCGACACTCAGTTCTTCATTACCTCACAAAGAAATTGTGATGTGCAGCGCCCTCTCTACCAAAACTAAACTACCCCTTTAAGGTTTGTGTTAAACTTAAATCCAAAGTTATTATCTTGCCTCTTTCAATTTATCTTGTCATAACTTATGGTACACTACTCGCCATCATCCCCGCTGTCAACCAGTTTCACTGTTATCCTATTGCATAGGAGACTCTGGTGGACCCTGTATTAACTCCATGGGGATTGCAGAAACCAGGGACCGGGTTAACCCAGTTCATTTAATTGCGAGGTCTACAATATATATATGTGTGTTCAGTGTGTATGATATGTGTATATATTATTTGTTTAACGTTTACGCATTCCAATCATTACGCGTATTTGCCTACGATTGTGCGCATAGACTTTGTATTTGTGTGTATACAATTTTATCTAAATGCACTAAATCGACTACAATATTAAACATTAGCCGTCATCCCCGATGTCAACCATGTTAACCTATTGCATACGAGATGTTTTGTGGTTCCTGTATGAATTCCATTGGGATTGTATAAACTAGGGAACAGGTTAACCCAGTTTATTGTATTCCAATATATATGAGTGTCTGTATCGTATATATTTTAATTTGTATCTATTTTATTATCTAAACATGTACGAATTTCAATCATTCCGTGTATTTTGATAACGAGTTTGTGTATCTATGTATTTGTTTATCTGAATGATTTATCAAAAGGCACTCAATCGACATATTTATTACTCGCCATCAGCCCGATGTCAACCAACATTCATGTTAAGCTAAGTAGTACCATAGACGTACGAGAGATGGACAATGAACGAATATTGTATCTTTGACCCAATCATGGTCACCGCTGCATTCATTGCCAGGAGTTATTTCCAATGCGTTTGTCTCATATCAGGTGCAAAGAAAATTATTTTTTATTTCACGGGACAATGAGGTCACTAAGGCATGCCTGAGAAATTCCTCCTTATCGACGAGTGTTTTACGCTGATGCATATCTTGTCGAGTCATGAATGCTATAGGTTGCTGTCTCGGGATCAGCACATCATAACAATTAAATTTTAGGGTAAAAAGGACTATCAAATTTTGACTATGCAATCTCCCGCACACTTACAGCATCCGATTCACCAGGAAGAAGCGTTGTCGATCTATATAAACATGTCAATATTTTTCTGGAGAAATGTGCGGAAACCTTGAAAATTAAGTTTTTGACGGGTAGTGAATATTTAGAAAAGTAATAATAATTCTTGTATTAAACATGTTTTGTAACGGATATTTATACAAAATGATCATTAAAGCATTTCTTCCATGAAAAGTTTATTCAAAGACACGGCTTGTTCTAGTTCTTCGGAAAATGTAAGTTTTATCAATTTGTTTTTGTTTTTACTTGACTGTCATCACTCTTCACGGCGGTGACGATGACACGATCAATGGGATTATTAAGCAAGCATCGGTGCCATGGTGATATCTTTGTATTCAACAGGTGAATGGATATGTTAAAAGTCGATGACTGTCCATGTTAGTATGTCTATGGTAGTACTTACGATAACCGAGTGGACCCTGTAATAACTCTATGGGGAGTGCAGACACTCATCTTGGGATTTCTCCCAGTAGATCTTATAGGCCTGTCATTTATTATCTGTATTTATTATTGAGTTATGTATGTCTTTATTCAGCTTGTGTTGAATTTATGTGTAAATATTTATTAATGTATTTATTTATATCTGCTTACATGACCATAAATATTCCAAGAAGTAAATTTGTGAATAGAATGACATTACCTCAGTATTCTATTAACTTTACATGACATGCGTGAACATTTTGCGGCGATCGGGCGTTTCACGGCGTTTCACGGCCGGGACCATAATGCCTCCCAGCCGTAGAATGTCCTCAAAGACCGGCCCTTTTTACATTGTTTTAGGGCTAAATTAACATTGTACACTAAAAGTCATGAGTTTTAGAATGTGAATCCGTCAAAAAGTCACGTTATAACAAATGTAAGTGTCAATGCATAATACAAATGATATTGTAAAAAGTGTGTACAAACAAATGTATGACACCAATGAGTTTGCGTAGTATGTATAATCGTATCGTGGTGAAGCCGGGTTGTGTTTATAATATATTTGAATATACTTATAAAATATACAACAAAATGATCCACATTGTATTGTCAAAATAAGCATCATGACCATACAAATCAAGTGTCTACATGACAAATAATGTACACACATGTCTGACATTATATCCATATTATATAGTGGTGATGAGATCGCACATGATAATTATAGTTCAAAGTATCCGTATATGGATACCTGGCGGGAACGATCGGCCCGGATCGGGTTAAAATCTGACATTGAATTCATCTGTTGACTAGGTACACAGGCTGCATTCAGAAAACATCGTTCAGAAGAATCGTACGATATTGGTAAATGATTGAAGCCCCAAATCTTATGAAGTTAATGGATCACTTGAACAAAGTATGAACCTGGATCTTGTATCCACTGTTTATGTATTGATATTTGTGTTTAAACAGTGCATATAAGACATAGTATTTTGTTGTGTGGGTTTTGCAAACTGGTCACTAGGAGTAATGAATAAATAGATAAACCTTAACCATGTATACATGTGAAAGTATACATATTTTTGTCAGTGGATGTATGTGTATGTTTGCATGTATGTACGTTACTATATACCTGCGCATGATTATGTGCATGTTTGTATATACATGTATGTATGTATGTTTATATTTATATTATATGTATGTATGTTTTTGTATTTGTCTTTTTAATTTGTGTTTTCCACTTGAACACTTTTGAGGAAATGGAAAGCATTATAATGTAATGTTTTAAAGGTATCGAGTACAATTACACCATTTGAGACACACTATGTATTATATAATATATAACTTGATTACCATTAAATATAGTTTGTTGTCTGATATGCAAAGCAGGGAAGAAATGCGGCACTGTATTGATTAAGGTTTCTGGACTCTAATGTAATCATTTTATCCTATACATATAAACAGTATAATCGTTTCCCCAAAATTTCGCACACACGATTGTTTGCAAAATGCTTATAAACCCCTCAAAAAAAGTTCGGAAACTCAAGTTTGATCGATCATATCTCTCAAGTTTGATCGATCATATCTCTCATATTTGTTAATTAGCATATTCGAAATTGGTGTCACAATAAAGCCTCATTATATACCTTTCAAACGGTGCATTATGTGTAGTGATTATGCAATTGGGGCGATTGCAGTAGCCCAGAGAATAGGGGGAGGCAGGAAGTGAAATGTCGCAAAATGGCTCAATGCATTTAATTTACGAGTGCATGACTGTGCTGACCAGTTTTTTGAAAGTTCATTTTCTATTGAATACTGCCACCCTTTCCATTCATAAAAATCATTGGAATTTGATACCATTTTAATGGAAATTATCTTTTTATTACGATGGCATATTGATCGTAATGATTAGGCAAATGGGTTGTGCGCAGCAAACCGAAATATGGAGATGGGTCGAGTGTGAAATCAGACAAAAAATATTGAGTTGACAAAAAATCAGAGCGTTGCATTTTTTCGAGCTTTTGGGAGGATTGTTTAGCATTTCAAATGAAATATTCATGATTCAAATTGTTATCAACGGAAAGCCCAACAACTCTTCTGTATGAAAATGTGACATTTATAATGATTTTTGTAAAGGGCGGCTGCAGGGAGATGAATGTGGGGGAGCCTCAAAAGTGACCCATTTCAAAACGCTCTGATTTGTTGTCGGTGTCTTTTACCATTGTGTGGAGGATGTAATGCAACTTGAATGAGTTGGCCATGAATGAGAGGAATTCAATTGAAAACGCATGAATAGTGACTCAGTTGTGCCTTGAAATCAGAGCGTTTTGAAATGGGTCACTTTTGAGGCTCCCCCACATTCATCTCTCTGCAGCCGCCCTTTACTAAAATCATTATAAATTTTACATTTTTATACAGAAGAGTTGTTTGGCTTTCCGTTGATACCAATTTGAATCATGAATATTTTATTTGAAACGCTAACAAATCCTCCCAAAAGCTCGAAAAAATTGCAACGCTCTGATTTTGTGTCAACTCCATATCTTTTTGTTTGATTTCACACTCGACCCATCTCCATATTCCGGATCGCTGCACACACCCCATTTGCATAATCCTTACGATTAATATGCCATCTTAATGAAGGGATCATTTCCATTAAAATGGATCAAATTCCAATGATTTTGATGAATGGAAAGGGTGGCAGTATTCAATAGAAAGTGAAGTTTTAAAACAATGGTCAGCACAGTCATGCACTCGTAAATTAAATGCATTGAGCCATTTTGGCGACATTTCACTTCCTGCCTCCCCCTATTCTATGGGCTACTGCAATCGCCCTAATTGCATAATCACTACACATTATGCACCGTTTGAAAGGTATATAATGAGGCTTTATTGTGATACCAATTTTGAATATGCTAATAAAAAAATATGAGAGATATAATCGATCAAACTTGAGTTTCCGAACTTTTTTTGAGGGGTTTAGATGGCGCCATTCACAAATGTGAATGTGAAAAAACAAAAAATAGGCGAATTTGTTGTGTGTTAGTAAAGCGCTGCCTCTTTGGATTCGCCGACACAGAGGAGGGGGGGGGGGGGAGGAGCGGGGAAACTCGCGAGTCCTTACTTCGGCTGTATTTGTGTTTGCTATTGACATGATTGGGATAGTGAATGTGGAGAAAAACACGACAAATGAGGGGGGGGGGGGGGGAGGGTGGGGTGACCGTGCGCTATATTTGATCTTATCGCCCCAGTCTGCTGGTCAATTTACAAGAGGCAGCGTATTATGATTATGATGAAACTTCTTCCGGGCATGGAGGATGGGGTGGGTTCCTTAAAGTTAGGGACAGGAGTCATTTGTTCCTAAAGAATTTGCTCTGAAAAGTACACAAAATAATCAGCAAAATAAACTGTTCCTGCGCCATCTGCGGCGTCAAATGCTCAGTCGAAAAGGTGCATGCGCCGCTGATGAAGCGGGATGTATCAACTTGTCACGTTACATACGCTTTAACTGATACAGCCATTTACATTTTCACACATCTTTTTTATCATTTTGTTTGTACATAACTTAGTTGATTTTTATATATTAACTGTAAATGTTTAGTTTATAACCTGTTTTTAAATAATGTGAAATATAACGATTGAATCAATCAATTAAAGGGAAAGTTTCCCCAACATCTTTCCCCTTTGATTATGTTATCTACATATTAAAACAGAATTTCACGCAAATACGACTAACATTGGCTATTTGTGCAAGGGGTGAGCATCAATCAAAGTCACTCACTGTACGGGCTAATCCCATTCATCGCGTACGGCATGGAGGCTGCCATTTATGTTTATAAAACTCGGATCGCTCTAACCGTCAAACGTCAAACCCGAATTACTCATTTTGTTTACACACGTTTTGCCTTGTGTTTGTGCACAAACCCTGCGGGCTGAGAGAGCTAACAAAAAAAGGGGGCCGAGCTTGTTTGTGTGGGTTTGACGTTGCATTTCAGCGCGAACAATTCAAAATTCCGGTTTCAAAATATAAAATGGCACCCTCCATGCTGTACGCGAAGAATGGGATTAGCCCATACAGCGAGTGACTTTGAATGATGCTCTTCCTTTGTTCAGAGGGCAGACATTGGATTTGTATGAAGTTATGTTTTAATGTGTAGAGAACTTAATACAAGGTAAATAGATGATGGGGAGACTTTCCCTTTATCCTCAAACACGCCGATGACCATTAGATCCCTCCTCCGTTTTCGAAACCTAATGAACAGATGAAGGCCTGGGGGTCCATAATAGTTTTCTAAAACTGTATTCGTAATACGAAATAAGGGGCGCTACTCATAATATCAGAAGAGGGTCGCTATTCATAAAACGAAATTAGGGTCGTTATTCATAAATTATTACAATTTCGCTATTTTATTAATCCTAAGCACATGATCTATAGTATTTGGCCCGGAGGTGGGGGCGCGGGGGGCACGTTGCCCAGAATAATTTGCCTAAAGAAATAAAGAAAAAAGCTGTGACCCAACAACATGTGACTTTTGTGTTTGTTAATTACAGTGCTAAACTATTAAGTTTGCATTCGCTAAGAAATGATGAATGATGTTTCAACTTTCATTCATTCATGGACCTTGCCATGTAACAAAGTACTATGAAAGGGACAGTTTTAGATAAGAGATATAAAACAAATATACCATGCCATTTTTCGAGGAGCCATTTGAATCTGGCTTTCGGTAACTTGAGTAGTACTATTTCCTAAGGGGCGCAGTTACCTCAGAGCCCATAGTTTCAACTAGAGCCTCGCAAGCCATGGCATAGTTCTATATTATGAGGACCCATATGCAAAACCTTGTCATAAATAGGACGCATGTCACACATTTACAATAAGGTCATGTTTACATGAATGAAGTCAAATGTTACATATTTAATATCATGAATAGTGAAAATCAAATTAAACGGATAGTACAGCTTTTGTCCAATTGAATTTGAGTAGCCAAACCCTGTGCCATAACATTACCAATTATATCCTACATGAATGAAATCCTGTTCAGTGATTGGTCTACATAGCGTCATGTGACCAAACATAGTAATGCCCATGGAGAAAAATGTGCTATGCGTGACGTCATTCATGGAATAGTAAATGCTATTCCATGAATGACGTCATAGACGCCGGGTGATCATATTGAGCCCATAGAGATGCGTGTTATAAAACTTCCCTGCGAGCAGAGGTCTTGTTTTAGCTTGCGAAAGATGCTCGACGAGATTCCTCAAAGAGTTATTTAACAAGAAATACAGCATATTTTCACCCGTGAATATCAATAAGTTCCAAAGAATATTCTAGAGATGCATTTCATGTATAACGTAGCGGTATTCGAATTTAAAAATTACGACAATGGTGCACATTGTGCATCGTTGTCAGTTTGTGGTCGTGACAGTAATTCGTCATTAGAAAATTGGCCGCGGTGTGCACTACACTAGCTGTATGTGTAATGTACGAATAACTAGTTTCTCCATATAATTTATTACACGTGTGTAGTAATGTAAAGCAGGTTAATTATTCACTTTGATGCGCGCGTTTTGCATTTGGGTGCGCATTAGTTGTTAAGGCGCGTAACCATGAATGGAAAGATAGCGCAATACGCGCTATGCGCTAGGACTATTGCGCAAAGGGGGTCAGTGTCACAAACAAAACATAGTCAGTGCAGTGATGGTTCCATAATCAATGCTTTGTTTTTCTTTATATTTTTCTTTAATTTAATTGAAATCATTTATTTTTGCGATGATTATGATTATGCGAAGGATATAAAACAAATATATCATGCACTATTTCGAGCCACTAGTGAAATTATGGATTCCTCGGTGACAGAAAAAGCACTATGTTCTTCGGGTCTACGACCCTCAGAACATAGTGCTTTTCCTGTCACCTCGGAATCCATAATTTCAACTAGAGGCTCTCAGTACATGGTATATTTGTTTACTATTCAAACTGATAGTTATAACTCCACCATGCTCGGGTGGTATACAGCATTACAAACAACTAAGATAAAAAGCCTTTTTTATTCAAAAAGAGCCGTCAAAACACAGAAGGATGCTTTCTAAAAAGGCATTGGTTTCAACCATTTTTAATTAAATAACTGTGCATTAGATGTGTTGTCAAAATAATTATCAAATAAAGAGATCATTGACAACTATTTTAAAACCACTTTTGTAAATATTGTTGAAAAGTGTAAACATTTTATATATTTTGTAAACAGCTGGTTCAAAATTATCGAATTATTGTGGGCGCCACAATATTGGCAAATTGTTATATTTATGGATATTTCAGCATTCTCTGAACAAATTTTGATCAAAAAAGTAAATTCTGTCAATACAATTGTGTGCTCGTACAAATGTTACGATCAGTTTGTTAATGACCTAAACAAAAACTTTTCTTGAAGCGCCCTCTATACCAAAACTGAACCACCACTTTAACCTGTGACATGTATGACATCAATAAATAGTAGGTCATTCACCCCCTGTTCTCATATTTTATAATTGTGATATTGCACATTTCTTAAGAATGAGAATGAACTACATGTGTCAATGTATCTTCCTCTTTTGATGATCTTTGAATATAAAGAATGTGAATGGCAATTATCGACGAAAATAGGGGTTTCCCTGTAAAGAACGAATACATTAAATGGAATGTATACATTACTTGCTTCCCACCTCTCTGCTAAAATCAAGTTTACTCTTTCTACGTGCACTTCGAACTTCATCTATAATTAAAACCTCTCTATTAAGGAGATGAATACAATGAAAAAGAATACGGTTTCGTTTTTGTATAACTAAGTGTTGAATTCAGGTAAGTTCGTCTTTGATATTGTGAATTAAATTTTGCATGGAAATTTGATTCAGCACATTTTGGAAATAAGCTCTTCCTATAATACTATACATATTATGTATCATTCATATACATCAATCTAAACGCATATTGAATTGGGAAGGTTACATTGAAGTGAACAACTTGAAAGCATTCCACATACGGGAAAAGTCAGGCGTGCCTCCCTCTTAGTCCCTGTGCCACCCCCCCCCCCCCACCCTTTCCCCCATACGGGAAAAATTAATTAAAATAAAGAAATACATGAGGCATGCCCCCTATAATAGTTCTTGTGTACACCCCCCCCCCCCCCCCCCCCCCCCCCAATCCTTAAATTGCACAAATTACACAATCAATGTCAAAATAAGGAACTTTCCATGTTCATATTCCCATTGGCATGTGTACAAAGTTGGACAAAGAAACCTGCTTTTCTCTAAAGCGAAACAGTGAAATTTAGCGCATTTTAGAAATACACTCTCATATACTGTATCCACAGCCCTCTAAGATATCCGTGAGCAAAGTGTTATCAGCGAGGTGTATAAAAAGCTTAATTCCAAAGGGTGCTAATTCAACTTCAGTCATTTTGAGAAACACGCGTTTATTTGTCAGATGCAAAACATGCTGCTGAAACTGCTTATCTACTATACTAATGCCTGTGAGTTAATTAATGAGAGTCAATAGAGGGCCTAAATTCGCGATCCTATCAGAATCTTCTTCAGGGGTTAACTGACGAGGAAGCATAAAGAACATAATAATATATCGTAATAAAACTGAACATGGAATGATCTGAATTTTCCATATGATTTTGCAATGTTTCAATAAAAATCCGATTACAGCAAGCTGCAATGTAGATTATCATTTCTGTTATATTTGTATTTGATTCTGGGGGAAAGTGGTTTCAGCGCCTTTTGGAAATAAGCTCTTCAAAAAACTTGAAATGAATTAAAGGTGAGGGAGACGAGTCCTTTAATTCCGATTTACGATCGTTTGTTCGCATGATCTGTCGCTAGCCGGAGTAATTGGTGAAATTGTGGAAACTGAATGTCCCTATCAGCTCTGAATGCCACTAAAATGCAGCGGGCATAGAGTCCATGATTAATTGATTGTTTTTATGCATTGTTGTGGGTTATTAAAGGGATAGTTGAGTTCTGGTAAAAAGGGCACAGTTTGGTCAAACTGAATTACAGTAACCAAAACCTGCACCATTACATTACAAACTAATATTTATCACTCCAACATGCTCGAAAGGAATACAAAATTACAAACGAGCCTCTTATCATTCAAAAAGAGCCATTCTAATTCAAGAGGGCGCTCTCTAAAAACTAATTGGTTTCAGCCATTTTAAATAAAATATTGTGCATGTGATGGTTTGTCAAAAATAGTGATTAGATAGAGAGATAATCAACAACTATTACAAAACTTATTTTGAAAAACTTTGAAAAGAGGAAGCATTAAAAAAAAATGTAACGGTTGGTTCACAATTTTTGAATAATTGTGGGGCCCCACATAATTACACATGATTATGTTATGGATATTTTAGCCCTTTCTGAACCGATTTTGATCAAATAAAGTTTATTCTGCCATTAAAATATTATGCTATTTCAAATGTTATACTCAGTTTTTCATTATCTCGAAAACAATTATTATGTGTAGCGCCCTATACACCAAAACTCAATTATCCCTTTAACCCATTCTCTTTGAGATGTTGAAATTCTTATATTATAACTTGTGTCCATTGACTATCTAATAGTCAATGTATATTGCATCATTCTGTATGTGAAATAGTGTGTGTTTAATATGCTGCTTCCATTGCATTAATGTAAGCATTGTTTATCATGTTCTGACGAAATTGATAAAATCACTCGCTTTACATTCAAAACACCATTACCAGTGAGAAATTATTATTATATAAAGACACGATGCAAAAAATAACAGGAAATTAACATAACATATAATTATTTATGGACTTCATACTCCATAATGAAATATTAGACGTGTGTACATAGCCGACAGATTTCCCGTAAGAATGGGTTAATAACGAATATTGCCATTGGGATATCACAAACAAATCACAACGGCTTCAATAGTGCTGCTGAATACAATTAAGAGGTTAGGTCGTCAACTGAGAAATAGAAGGGGGCAACATCACTTTGTGAACTTTGGAGATAATCACGTATACATTGATGAGCCTGGTTGAAACGTGATGAACCTCTCTTTTAAGTTTGATGAATATTTCTAAAATTATATTTCTAATAATGAGTATCTGAATAATTTACATCACAAAGAGAAGATTCCGACTTACACAATGGAATGCAGACCTCAATTTAGCATAAATGGACTCAAGGCCATTTCACTTTCATCCGATCAAATGTAAATAAATTACTGTAAAAAAAGGACATGATGTTGAATCCAAAGGTTTAATAAAATGATGTTATGCTCATGGTCGTTGTTCCCAATAAGGTACGGATTCGTAAACATTAATTCGTTAACCTAGTAACGGTGTAGACAAAATTGACGGGGGAACTTCTATTTGCGTATGATTATGAATGAATTTGTAATGATTGCATCGCGAACTCGCCTTGCACGTTCACCGTATTTATTATTTCAACATTGAGGGGTCAATGGGCTTATAATTTGCAAGTAAACATCAATTTGAAAAGTGCACGAGAAATGTCATGTTAATTTAATCACTGCCATTTTAAGTAATTGACCTGATACATGCGGATCGGTAGTCAAATTGTTGCAGTAACCTAATATAATTTTACTAATTAAAGAATTGTATTCGAATTTGTTTCATACATTTAAAACCAAAGGGGGACTTCGGCGTCGAATGTGAGGGGTGCTTTAACAAATGTCTGCATTTAATTATGATTTTATTTCATTAGTTCAAGCGTGAGCGTATCACGACGAGCGTATTAACACGTCGCCTCTTTGGCAGCGCTTGCCATTTGGACGCCATTTTGGATATCGGAAAAGGCACAAAAGGGATTTACAGGGACATTTAGTATGTCATTCTTCACATTTTTCAAAACCTAGCCTGAACAATTCAGCTTGATCAGAAAAATTACCGGTCTAACAAGTATCAGTTGCATGCGGCGTACATATAAGTTAATCCACAAGTTAATTCGATCAATGCACTGGATTTTATTTCAGGTTAAGTGACATACTTGAATCATGAAGCTGCAAGTGTTCATTGTTGGGCTCCTCGTCACCATACCTCGTGGTAAGTACAGGCGATATCATTCAATACGTTATCAAATGTTGTAAACGCTTCTGTAAAATGTACGTTTTGGGGTCTGAGTCCAAATAGCCGTTTAGATTCAGCGAAAATGTACAGCTTGTGCCGGCCGTCCTCCCCGGCTTGAGTTTTGTAGCTAGCCGATTGGGCCACGCGCGGCGGGGGATTCGCAACTGTGGGTGATATCGATCTTTTAACAGAGAACTTGTTTTTGTTTTATTCCAAATATATTATATCAATTAATAGGCAATTTCTTGTCAAGATTTGTAAAATCCCACATTATTAAAATATAATTATTTCGCATGTTCGATGATAAAAGCAAATTATGTTATTTGGCTTTAAGCTCGCATCATCTTAGAGCGCGTGATTCACAACGTGGCTAACGCTTTAGTTTGGTATTTGTTAGATTAGTTGTGTGACCGATTTCCCCTTTCCAATATACAAAACCCTATACAGGGTGGCCCCCAAATAACGGAACGAGGCACTTCCCAAACTATAGTACAGATGTATTATGTCCATCGGATAGGGTGTCTTTTCAAATGAACAACGATACCAAGAACAGTCAATTTGGTCGTGTAGTTTTTGTTTTAGGGCGCTGTGAGTGACACCATGTCAGGTTCCCTTTTTTGTCAATTTTTACCTAGTCAGTGCTTGATAAATCTCACTTACCGCCTTTCATAGCGTTGAAAAAAGCGCGCCATTGTTAGTGTGCATTCAGCTGTGTGCCGAGAGAATGGGCATAGCTGTTCGAATCAATGACTGGCAGGAAGTGCGATTTATCAGGCAGTGACTTGGTAAAAAATGACAAAAATGCGAACCTGACATGGTCTCACTTAAGACGTCCTACAATAAAAACTACTCATCCAAAATTACTGTTCTTGGTATCGTTTTTCATTGGAAAGAACACTCTATTCGATTGACATAATCATTTTGTCGCTTTATTTTTGAAAGTGCCCCGTTCCGTTTTTTAGGGGCCACCCTGTACAGTCAGTGATTTGTCTTGTGCACGTATGTATCTTAAATCTATGGCGGAACACAACAACTGTACGTTAGAGATACTTTCAAATATGTTTCTTTTTGTTGGTTTGTAAGAAGAAGAAACAAAATTCCACATGATAAGTGCCAATAAATCGTATGTAAAAACAAATATATAACATTAAACAATTTATTCGATGATAAGTTTCGTTTATGATACACTCCACCCACCCACCATTATATCTAACTCTTGAGATAAAGATACTATCTACATAAAACTCTTGACATTATGTTTAAAGGGATAGTTGAGTTTCGGTAAAGAGAGTACAGTTTTGGTCAAACTGAATTTTAGTAAACCAAAACCTGCACCATTACATTACAAACGAATATATATAACTCTACCATGCTCGAAAGGAGTACAAAATTACAAATGACTATAATATTGTGCATGTGATTTTTTGTTGAAATGGTGATTTAGATAGAGATAATCAACAACTACCTTAAAACCTCATGTAAATTTTTGGAAAGAGGAAGCATTTTTTTTCTTCTCAATTTTAACGGCTGGTTCCAAATTATCGAATATTTTGGGGGCCCCACAACTATTACAAATGGTTATGTTCATGGATATTTCAACCATTTCTGAACCGACTTTGATCAAATAAATTTTATTCTGTCATTAAAATTGTATGCTCTTTCGAATTTGACACTCAGCTTTTTGTATTATCTCACACAAATATTATTTTGTGTAGTGCCCTCTATACCAAAACTAAACTATCCCTTTAACCATTTAACATAATTATAAAACACTGCAAGATTGCTATAAGTGTGACGCAATTGATGGCTGAAAATGTTTGGGTGTATTCTTATAAAATTCCATTCTTTGTTGTTTATCTTATAAAATAGATTTCCAAACTTTTTCAGAAATCGCACATAATATGTGCACAATTTCAAGTATATACAATTATATAGTCATCGTGTTAGAATACGTGATAATGCGAGTTTTATCTCGCAATTATAATGAATTGACAATTGTATGGAAAACATGATAATGTTTCTGATAATGATTTACATGCTTAATTACGTAATTATATGTATCCATCTAGTTTGTGTCAGGTTTATTATCTTCTGACCAGTACAAACCTTCAAAGGGGCTTCGGGGAAGAACAACAAGCAATAGGGATTTCTAGCTCAGTTGGTAGAGCACCGATCCAGTAATCATACCGTGGTCTTGGATTTAAATCCCAAGAATCTAAACTACTCTTTTATCTTTGCTCATTTTCATTTATGTTATATATTTCTGGTCAGTTTCCCAATGTTGATGTTGAAAATAATATCTGTACTAGTATCACATTACCATTTCGTATTTCAGGGCTGCTCGTTCAAGGAACACAAACAAGTTGTGAAGAAAACATTAAATCACAATGTTCGAGCCTGACTATGCCGAATGGAGAACGTGTTCAACTGGTTCCTAAAACAAATGTTCCTGAAGCCCTCAACCAGGCCGCCCGGAGAATGTCTGCCACTCTTTCCTCAAAGGTCTGCTCTCTACCAGGTAATAGGATAATAGTGCTAGAACTCGACCTTTGCCAGAAATCGCTCAACTAATTTTTTTAATTTATTGTTAGAATGTAATTGTATTACAATAACGAGTTAGTATTTGAATCGTGTATGTCGATAATAGTCAAAGAAAAGGTGTGGAAGCAAACTTTCCGCACGTATTGGTGTTGTAGTTTATAGTATGGCCATTTGGATATCAATAAGATTGGATCAACATGTAACGTGCTGCTGATATTGGGGAATTATATGCCTTAAGCCCCGTCTCAAATAGACTTTACCTCCATGTTACCCTGGCCACGTCAGGGTAGAAAACAGTTGGTGATCTAACCACAAAACACGGGGTGAACTTTTGGACGCTGTCTTTAGACGCTTCGTTCGCTCACCATCACAAACCTCACCCGGGTAGATTACAATCACAACCGCACCTCTTCAACCGGTGCATGCATGAGCGCACACGTACACAACACCGCATGTTCCCGGTCAACAGTGCGATCCTTATGCCACAACGTGCACCATTTACATTTTACACGGCCTATATTATACGCATGCCCGACTGACGTCATCTACCCGGCTTACCACGTACCCCGTCTTAATAGGTATTTTGTCAGGGTATGTCAGGGTGACGTCCGGACGTAACCACGACCTCACCCTGGCCCGACTTGGTTGAAACTCACCCGGACGTAGACCTGACGTTACCCCGGTTGAACCGTCTTTATAGGAATGGGGTATGTTCTTACCCGGGCGTCGTCCGGATGTCACCCTGTCTGAGGGCGCCTATTCAGACGGGGTACAATTAAAAGGTATTTTGCAGAGAAGGACGTATAGTAACGTATGTAACGGGTTTGGCATAAAACATGTTTCCATCGTCAGAAAACAAACAGTACGTTGTCAAACCCAAGTTGCACAAGAACATTCTGGCATAATACAATGCGCAGGGATATTCCATATTTTACGAAAAACCCTAAACACACTTTTACATAGTTTCGTTTTGGCATTTAAAAGTTTTAAATCTTAACTCTAAGGCATCAAATTTTAAAATCGAAATAGTTCTAATTGCAACCTAACGAGTATCACAAGAAGAAGCTTCATGAAAACATACAAGACATTACTCGTTTTACAGTATGATAGGAAAGAAAGAATTAAAACCATCGGTTGAAAAACTTACAGCAATAAATCAATGATGCCTGAATAGTAGTAAAACATATAAACGGTAAAGTTACTAAGCAGTTTTCACTTTAAACAAACAGCCGTTACCACAATAGGGCGCCCTCCAGGACACCTCAAGTGTCAAAAAAATTTGTTTCAAAACATGTAAATGCAATGTTTGGTTACACAAAATATTCAATAGAAAGATTATCAGACGCATTTGGAAAACCATTTTGGTATATTTTCTAAAATGTGAAGGATTTTTAAATATTAATTAAATTATTGAATAAAATTTGGTCCCAATAATTTATTCCGATCTGATATATTATTTTGTTGTTATTTTCAGCTGTTCCTAAATCGAATTTGATCTAAACAAGTTCATTGATTGATTCCGTCTTATAAATTGTATCCTCTTTCAAATTTAACACTTAGTTTTTTGTATTACCTCACACAATAATTTCTTCTCGAAGCGCCCTGTAAAACAAAACTGAACTAATCCTTTAAACTGTTCACAGAATGTCTGAGTAATCCGTGCAAGAACAACGCCACGTGTGTGGAAACACTCTCTGGGTACACGTGTAGCTGTGCATCGTATTTCACGGGACCAAATTGTGAGAATGGTACGTATTTGAAAAGAGAAACGACAAAAACAAATTGCTTAGTCATACTAAGTATGAGAAAATGGTTAATATAAAGATTAATTTAACAAAAGTAACAGACCCTCATGTTTTCATTGAGATTCAAAATCCAATATGATTTTCTTACTGCTCTTTAGTTTGTAATTAGCGTAAGGGGATATTATACGGATGTTAACTGGCGGTTGAGGGAATATGAATTTATGATCCTCTCCGAGGGATGTTAAATGCTATTGAAGGAAGATTAAAAGTCCCGAGACATAGTCGAGGGACTTATTGTCATCCTGAAATACCGCATTTCAAATCGTGAGGGAACATTCCCTGAAGTTTCCTAGAACAAAGTGTACATATGTTACATTATATGATGCTCTGAAAGTGCCACGCCAGGCCTGTAACTAATTTCAATAATGTTCTCCATACGTACAATCATGTTAATGACTGTATAAACTCACTTTCCTCCGCGGCTATTGACTCAACTGGCAGTCGATCATCGTAGGTTGTTCCTCTCCGCACCGTTATCTCAACTTGTTCAGATCACTGTAATTCCATCCAAAGTATGTTTTAATTGTTTTCTTCGATTATGTTTATCAGATCTTTTTCTGATCAAACTGTACTGGATATCGCTGGTTTTCCTTGAAATTTGATGCCTTTGTGATGAATGATTTTGTAGGCATACCGTTCCATTTAAGTACGGTATAGCGGTACGGTACCATAACCGGTATGTGTAAATTTGCGTACAAAGTATATGGTTTGTTATTGTGTTTGTAATGTTAATTGAATGTAAGGGTGGGTTATATCACCGCTCTGGGCATGTGTTATAACAACATATCATTGCAATCATGTGACGGTGTTGAGCCAATCAATTACTCGTATTTTTACCAAGTCGTATATTATAATACATTATAGTTTATTGTACCAGGAATGTAACTATACATTATACAATACTGCACAAGCAGACAAGTAAGAGTTATTTACTTGCACTGACAACCTACGGCTATTAGTTTTTTAGATTTTTGTCTAATTATATTGAAATGTGATTGTTGAAAACATGTATAAATAATGATTTAATCGACAGTAAATCCTTTTCTTTCCCATGTGTAAAGCCATCACGTTTGAATACCAACCTTCTAATAAAAGATAGATATACCCTTTCAAAATGTGTTGATAAACTGCCAGGTACAGATTCAAACATACACTTATAAACGCATGTTTACACTCTAAATTACAAGGATTTAAAATTAAATCTATTAGATTTACTTTTAAATCTTTCTTCGGCTGTGGTTAGGGACCAGCCGATCATGATTTAAAATAAATCTTTTGTTGGATTTAAAAAAAATAAATCCAGATAGATTAAAAATGAAGCCCTTTTGGATTTGTTTTATGTTAATCTTATTAGTCCCCAGGCGAGTTCATGGCATCCTAATGAATTATTCATAATCAGCGATGCAGGGCACAATTTTCAGTTTTTAATTTACTGTGCACGATACGTTTACTAAATAAAGCGCTACTCACCAATTATCATGGCAAAAGAAAAAATAGAAGACTAAGAGAGGATTCGAACCCGTGACACCGAGCGTGGAGGTCCACAGCGTGACCACTACGCTAAGTAAATCGATGATGGAAAGAGTGGTCTCATTGTAATCATATCCTTAAGCGTAATCCTAGTTACGAATATTAATGAGTATAAAACTAAGAAAACTGAGCTTCAGAATACCGCAGTAGGTCACGTGTGAAATATCTCTGTTCTCATTCGTCAAATCTCCGATAACCTGGCGTTATTTTCCAATCCTTTGATGGATTGAAAATCACACCTTGGCCTTCGATTAACAATTGCTTTCGCGCGACTTTTTAAGTCTCCATAGATTTACAAATAATCTAAGTGTATTTATATTTGTTTTAATCCAAGCTACGATTTAGAATTTAAATTCCTGTAATTTAGAGTGTACGCATTTCTTTATAATCATGCAAACTGACTTCCTTATCACGTGATATATCACATCCGCGGTAAGTATCTTTAGCTTGTTATACATGTACTAAAACGTTGACTGAAATGAGTTTCAAATTCCTTTACGTCTCCGGTGAAATAAATTGCTGTGTATATAGCTATGATAATAGTTATGTTGTGACTCAGACATAACCGTTTGCCTCACCGATACAGATACACTCCTGCACTGCCCTACGAACTGGACCCTGGGCAACCGGAAGTGCTACCTCTTCACCGGGCAGGTCATGACCTGGTACGAAGCCAGGGACTACTGCGGAAACTTGACCGAGGTTTGTCAATACTATTTTTGCATGTTACGTTTAATCGACAAATATACTCTCCACCACTACCGATAGACTAGACACTTAATCACTGGAAGTGCTACCTCTTTGACACCGGGCAGGTGATGATGACCTGGTATGAAGCCAAGTATTCTGCAGTAACTTGAGCGAGGTTCGTCAATACTTGATTTGCAAGTTAGGTCCCAGCCACATGGATTATCTCCAGCATTATCCGACAAACTGGATACTTGGCCACCGGAAGTCAACCCTGAATGCGCTGACCTTGTACGAGGCCAAGGACAAATGCGGCAACGTGATCGAGGTCAGTCAATCGTTTAGTTGCATTATAAGTTAACTCTGCAAAGATTCTCTCCAAAACTGTCGGATAAACTAGACTCTGGACCACCGGAACTTCAACATCGTATTCCTGTAGGCGATGACCCGGTACGGGGCCAACAAATTACTGTAGCAAACTGACAAAGGGATGTTAACTATGTATACGCTTATTTCGCTGATTTGCATATCATTTCCCTGCTGGAAAGTTCACACTCATTCACAGTGTGAAACACAGTGTGAAACCACATTTCACAATGTGAAAACACATTTCATACTGTGAAAATTCATTTCACACTGTGAATGAAATGTTTTCACAGTGTGGACACAGCCACACTGTGGTAAACCACACAGTGTTCACATTGTGAAATTTAATTTCACAATGTGAAATGTGTTTTCACAATGTGAAATGTGGTTTCACACAGTGGCCACATTGTGAAATTTATTCCACACTATGAAAACCAGATTTTCACAGTGTGAATACCTTGCGACACAGATTTCACAATGTGAACAGAAGAATTCACAGTGTGGCCACTCCGTAAACAATATTTCACATTGTGAAAAATATAATTCACCTTGTGGAAAGTATTTCACAATGTGAACTGGAGAATTCACAATGTGGCCACTCTGTGGAAAAAAAATCACAATCTGACAACTCAGTGAAAACTATTTCACAGTGTGAACTGGAGAATTCACAATGTGACCCGTACTCTGTGAAAAAAATCACAATCTGACAACTCAGTGAAAACTATTTCACAGTGTGAAAATGTGCAGATAAATGTATTAACAATGAAATGAACCTGTCTATAGCTGAGGTCACCTGCATGCAGTGGCCACTTGTCTTATACTTCCCCTTAGTGTACAGAGGTTTGACTGAATAGCTAGACACAACAAATATGTCAATATTATTGTATTTATTGTATTCATTATACTATTTCACCGATTTGAATATATTTCAAAGATGGTTCAATATTATATTACAAACAGTAACCAATGTTTGACTCGTAAGCGGTATAGATTTTATCGAGACATAGTACACTAAAACAGTGGCATATCTAGGATTTGTTCAAGGGGAGGGGTAGGGTGTCGGTGAAGAACTTTCGAGGGTAGGGGGGGGGGGTGTCCGTTAAATTGTTTAGAGAGGGCCAGATGTCGGTGAAGATTTGTTCGAAGCCGAATTCCGAGATCCTCAAAAATGTTTGAGGCCAAGACCGAGACGTTTGTTATGATGTTCAACAGTGGCGACATAGCGGGGTGGGGGGGGGGGGGGGGGGGCACGTGCCCCCCCCCCCCCCCCACCCAATAATTTGAAAAATACAATACAAAACATAACGGGACATTTTTTGAAGAAAAACAAAATACATAAGGTGTGCGCCCCCCCCCCCCCCCAATAATTGTGGTGCCCCCTATCCTTCTGACCCCGCTACGCCACTGATGGTCAAGACCACTAAGAAGTGGCCTCGACTGACCACTTAAATTTTGTAAAGGGGGGGGGGGGGGCGGGGGGTTGAACGACCCAGAACAGCTCTTTTTCATGAAGTGGGGGGGGGGGGGGGGGGGGTATTGAACCCATCAACCCCTCATGGGTATGCTGCATTGATTTTTATGACCCAATAATTTGAAAAATACAATACAAAACATAACGGGACATTTTTTGAAGAAAAACAAAATACATAAGGTGTGCGCCCCCCCCCCCCCCCCCATAATTGTGGTGCCCCCTATCCTTCTGACCCCGCTACGCCACTGATGGTCAAGACCACTAAGAAGTGGCCTCGACTGACCACTTCAATTTTGTAAAGGGGGGGGGGGGGGCGGGGGGTTGAACGACCCAGAACAGCTCTTTTTCATGAAGTGGGGGGGGGGGGGGGGGGGGGTATTGAACCCATCAACCCCTCATGGGTACGCTGCATTGATTTTTATGACGTCATAGCAACTCGGTCAGCAGCTAACTTGGCAAGAGGCTAGCTCGACCTATACCCCCATCTTGTGAAGACCTGTTCTTCCAAATTTTTTTTTTTTTTTTAGAAATATTAAATTTTGAAATGCTAAAAATTACATCGTTAAATTGTTCGAGTTGTCCTAGGTCAAGAGCAGATCGCTAATCAACTCGTTTAGTTCAATTCGTAATTGGGACGAGATAGCCGTTTGCCGAATTGTTGCGGCGCCCATTCACGACGTGAGTGACGTCATGCACCGTATCCGAATATTCGAATATCGTTACCTGCGCGTGGGGGCCATGCTGTATTGCTGTATTAACTCTCCGAATTGCATTTCTGAAATAAAATGACAGAAGCTGGATCCCGATCGTATATCTACAGTTATCTTCTCGACTATTGTTTGAATTTGAGTTGTTTGTTCCGAACTAGCGATCCAGTTAATACATTATTGAGTTTGTATTGTAACGAGTTCTGTTCATCGACCTTTGTTTCCGAGAGTAAAACCGTATCCGAATTCCGATACACCTCCATTGCAACGAGATACCAGGCGAATGTGCTGGACTGCTGCACGCTACATGGATATGCTGGCGACTGGACATGTGATGTGTGGATTGGTGAGTCATTAATTTGTATGACTTTCTGTATGATTGAATGTTTATAGATTGAGCTCTGCTGACTATGATATGAATAATATAAGATACTAAGCTAAGTTAATGACAATGTCAATGAATGTGAATCGCTGAATGTAATAATGGAGTGTACTAGTAGATCGACAAATTTATCCAACGCTTTCATGGCCTCTTTAGTCTTTTAGCATGTTTAATCTTTGACTTTGTTGTCGTTGATAACAATGTTACCATATTCTATATCAACTATCAGCTTTTTAGCGCTAGACGCTCCGATTGAGTTGACGCCTGCGGTGAGAGCCGATAACACCATTTGTCAATTATAGAATGTCAGTTACCAGTCAGTCCATGGTTACTGGTAGTCATGAATACATTGAAATTTTGTTTTTTGTGCTAATGTTGTAGTCTGTATTAACAGCTGCGGATGGACAGACCATGCAGTAACTGATTTTCCGTAATCGACAAATGGTCGTCAAGCGCTAGAAGGCAGACCATAAAATGTTTCAGTAACATTGTCAAAGAGGCCATGAAAGCGGTAGATTTGAATCAAGTGTGCATGACACACACAAGCGACCAGAGCAATGCTAAACTGATTTGTACACAGGATCTGCAATACATGAACTATGGGCTATGTTCAGAAAAAGTTGTAAAATTTACATGCAAAATTCTGAATTTAAAATAAATTTGGCAAAATCAAACATAATTGGCCTTAGAAATTATTTTCCTAAAATGTTGGAAATATAGAGAAATCTATATAGGATTTGTCAGTACATGATCCATCTCAAAGTGTCGCTGCTATCTGAATGACTGCCATCATGGCCGTGTATTACCCGCATGCTTCCTGCACCACATGAGTAAGTGAGTTACATGTACATGTACTGAGTGTAATCTAATTCTAATAGTCATGTATCCGTACAAGACTAGAACTCATATTTCTTTCAGGTATTATAGAGCTTTTCACATAATATACATCATTTCAATAATTACAAGTTCAAACTAGCATTTAAAGATCATGAAGCTTCGGGATGCTACACTGCGGGTACGCACCACGCGCAAGATGGCAGGGTGCGTCTGATATACGAATCCGAGCCACCTTTACATTAGATTTATTAACATTTGTTTCTCTCATATATTTTGATTCGTTTCTGAATAGAACACATTCTGGGCAGGTGGCCAGAAGCAGACTCCACAGAGATACATGTTCAGAGAAAAGATCGGCCATAACTGAAGGACATCGAGATTCGGGACAGGAGTGACAGCAAACTTGATCTAAGTAGCAGGGTATGCCTCTGCCATCTTCAAAACCGGGGTCTGAATGGCAATTCAGAGGAGTCAACCGTTGCACCACACATGTCTCCACTCTGGTGACCCGCCGACTCACTGACCGCCTCGCACTAGTACCAAACCCGGTTTTCCGGGGGCTACGACTCGAGAGAACCGTACGCACTATTACCAGGCGTGGCACTGTGCTGAGACGGACATGTCTGCAGGTTAGTATTGTGGTCTTACAAAACAAAATCAATTCTCTGGGATGTTACATTCACCCTTTTGTTATAGGAATTGTACAAGA
This sequence comes from Echinarachnius parma, assembly GCA_037951105.1. Classification (NCBI taxonomy): domain Eukaryota; kingdom Metazoa; phylum Echinodermata; class Echinoidea; order Clypeasteroida; family Echinarachniidae; genus Echinarachnius; species Echinarachnius parma. Next base: position 21,215 of record JBAMJV010007092.1, on the reverse strand, counting down.
CTGGGCCCAGCGCTTTGAGGAAAATCAAGATATTATTTGCCAATTACTTAAGACAAGTAAAGTGTAACTCGTTCATAATAAACAACTTGTGACCATGGATTAACAAAGCAAAAAGAAACAGAGCACACAAGAGTTACGGCAGCGATCTGCTTGGCTCTGGCTTACGGGACAGTGTTATGTTCGAATGAAAGATGCAATGGGATTGGATAATGTTTCAGAGAGTGTTTTGTCCTTTTTCTGAAAAAATTGTTATAACCCAGGTAATAATTTAGTAATGTGCGAGGGCAAAATCACAATTTGGAAAAGATTCGCTGGGATTTTTGTTGTCTTATTTCTTTCAGTAGATATGTAGCTTTTGACATGTATTCATCACCTTCATGCTAGCATTTAAATCAGAATATTAGATGTATTAACATTTGTATCTCTCATTTATTTTGATTCATATCTGAATAGAATATGTGGGGGAAGATGGCCAGGAGCGAACTCCACTGAGGACATCGGGACATGAAGGAGTGACAGCCAACTTCATCTATGGAGCGGAGGTGTGCCTCTTCCATCTTCAAAACCGGGGTCTTAGGAGCTGCTCAGCAGGGTTGTGCATCAACCAAATGCCAATGCCGGTCACAGCGAATACAGAAGGCCGCCATTTATCTGTCTGCCTGCTGTATCATTAGGCCGTTTTCGCAACGACGACGCAGTTATTCTACAACGCAAATCTTAGCGGGGAGTCGCACTCAGAGCGAAAATTTCCGCGTATCGTCCAAACCTACAACGGTATGCGGCTGAATTAGCGTCCGGCGTAGAGCGGCGCGGACAGTCCATATTCAATGGGTCAGCCAGAGGTCAGTGCATGGTCAGCCAATCAGCGCGCCTGTTCTCTCGAGCAAGGATACGTTCCCATCGTATCGATGCACATTCCCTGTACTCTTCACTGCGAAACTGCAAATAGTTCGCGACGTAGCCAGAGTACAGATACGTTCACAGCTGACTGATTCCTCCGTACTCGGCCCTTGCAATTCCATTTGCGAAAAGAGTCTATTACGTCTGCACGGACACCACTAATCGGTAAATGATGCATCGGTCTTGGATGACTCAAAAGGCTGGAAAGTTGCTGTGATTTTCAGTCATGTAATCTGGTGTCCTAGAAAAAAAAGGCCCAGGAATCAAAATCGAGACCTCTGGAGGTATAGGTTTATAAATTAATGGACCCGTAAATTGTGTGTACCTAAAATAGAGATGTTTCCAAAATGTATTGCCAGAGATAAACATTCTCCTTATCTTAACCCTAACCAGGCTGGTACGGGGAAGGGGGGGTGGAATCCTAGCCCCCCCCCCCCCCATTGACGTTTTGTGCAATAATTATGCAATGTATGCACTGCCGTGTGACTTCATACATTTTTAGCTCACCTGAGCCAAAGGCTCAAGTGAGCTATTGTGATCGCTTTTTGTCCGTCGTCCGTCGTCCGTCGTCCGTCGTCCGTCGTGCGTCGTCCGTCGTCCGTCGTCCGTAAACTTTTTACATTTTCATCTTCTTCTCCAGAACCAATGATCGGATTCCAACCAAACTTGGCAGGAATCATATTTAGGGGTAGAGGAACCAAAGTTGCTAAAATGGTGGGCGTGGCCCCCAGGGGGGCCCTGGGGGAGGGCACCAAATGTAAAAAATATGTAAATTTTAAACATCTTCTTCTCAAGATCCAGAAGTATGACAGACCTGATATTTCATATTTAGATGCCTCTATTGATGAAGAATGAAAGTTGTTCACAAGATTTTTGTGGGTGGTCCCATAAGGGCCCTGTGGGCGTAACAGTTTTTTGGGGGGCCCTACCATAGGAAATATACATTTTCATCTTCTTCTCCAGAATCAATGATTAGATTCCAACCAAACATGGCAGGAATCATCTTTAGGGGTAGAGGAACCAAAGTTGCTAAAATGGTGGGCGTGGCCCCCAGGGGGGCCCTGGAGGAGGGCACCAAGTGTAAAAAATATGTAAATTTTAAACATCTTCTTCTCAAGATCCAGAAGTATGACAGACCTGATATTTCATATGTAGATGCCTCTATTGATGAAGAATGAAAGTTGTTCACAAGATTTTTGTGGGTGGCCCCACAAGGGCCCTGTGGGCGTAACAGTTTTTTTTGGGGCCCTACCATAGGAAATATACATTTTCATCTTCTTCTCCAGAACCAATGATTAGATTCCAACCAAACATGGCAGGAATCATCCTTAGGGGTAGAGGAATCGAAGTTGCTAAAATGGTGGGCGTGGCCCTCAGGGGGGCCCTGGGGGAGGGCACCAAGTGTAAAAAATATGTTAATTTTAAATATCTTCTTCTCAAGATCCAGAAGTATGACAGACCTGATATTTCATATTTAGATGCCTCTATTGATGAAGAATGAAAGTTGTTCACAAGATTTTTGTGGGTGGCCCCCTAAGGGTCCTGTGGGCGTAACAGTTTTTTGGGGGGTCCTACCATAGGAAATATACATTTTCATCTTCTTCTCCAGAATCAATGATTAGATTCCAACCAAACATGGCAGGAATCATCTTTAGGGGTAGAGGAACCAAAGTTGCTAAAATGGTGGGCGTGGCCCCCAGGGGGGCCCTGGAGGAGGGCACCAAGTGTAAAAAATATGTAAATTTTAAACATCTTCTTCTCAAGATCCAGAAGTATGACAGACCTGATATTTCATATGTAGATGCCTCTATTGATGAAGAATGAAAGTTGTTCACAAGATGTTTTTGGGTGGCCCCATAAGGGCCCTGTGGGGGTAACATTTTTTGGGGGGCCCTACCATAGGAAATATGCATTTTCATCTTCTTCTCAAGAACCAATGATTGGATTCCAACCAAACTTGACAGGAATCATCCTTAGGGGTAGAGGAACAAAATGTGCTATAATGGTGGGCGTAGCCCCCAGGGGGCCCTGGGGGAGGGGACTGAGTGTAAAAAATATGTAAATTTTAAAAATCTTCTTCTCAAGATCTAAAAGTATGACAGACCTGATATTTCACATTTAGATGCCTCTATTGATGAAGAATGAAAATTGTTCACAAGATTTTTGTGGGTGGCACCATAAGGGACCTGTGGGGTAACAATATTTTTGAGGCCCTACCGTAGGAAATATGCATTTTCATCTTCTTCTCAAGAACCAATGATTGGATTCTAACCAAACTTGACATCCTTAGGGGTAGAGGAACAAAAGTTGCTAAAATGGTGAATGTGACTGCCAAGGGGGCCCTAGGGGAGGGCACCTAGTGTAAAAATATGTACATTTTTAAACATCCTTCTTTTCAAGATACAGAAGTATTAAAGACCTGATATTTGGTTTATAGATGCCTCTTTTGAAAAAGAATGAAAGTTCATGACATTTCTTTCGATGGCCCCTGAGGGGTTCTGTGGGGGTCGCAGAATGGCCCCATAGGGTCCCTATGTGAGTGGGGTTAATATGCTGAAGTGGTCAGTGGCTGGTGAAATGTGTTAAGCTTTGTCTTATATGTGTGTCTGTCTTTTTTTATGATTCACCCAAACATTATGGTAAATCATAATGTTAGGTACAGGGGATCAAAAGTTATTGATTAAATAGTACATCACATTATAGATTTTGGCATGATTTCAACTGATTTCATATCTTCTGAGGGTGCCAGAGAGAACAAGCGCCAGATGTGAATTGATTGACCTCAGGTGAGCGTCGTGCCCCCCTGGGGCTCTTGTTATATTGAAGACTTTGAAGTTTTCCAACCATATTTGCAATGACCGGGTATACGGTAATGAAGTCACGTGACCTTTGGTAAGTGATTTGCTAAATTTTGTGATTTGGGTACAAAACCTATGGATTTTTTCCTAGAAAAACCTTTATTATTGTTCATTCTAAATACTGCATACATAAGTTGACAAAAATAAAGAAATACAAATAAAAATAAAGGACAATTTTGGCTGTCACAATTTTAATGTTGAAAACCTGTTAAATGAGTCATACAGAAAGATTTTGCACAAAATTAGTATATTCTGACAATATTTAGTGATTTACAGATGAAAAGGGGATTTCTGCATAAATTTGCAGAATTAATTAATATCTGAAGACGCTTTACAGGTGCACCTTTAATTAGAAATGTATTATTTATTGTTTAAATAACAATGCGATCTTGTAGAGTATGTGGCATGCTAGCTGTGTGCTGAATATCCCGGCGGCTGCTCGCTTGTCTGGTCTTGACCGACTTGCAATTTTGATATAATAGCATTATATTCTCTAGGTATGTATGTATGTCCTTAGTGAAAACTGAAAAGTACATAATTGTAAACCTTTGAAATACATGTTGATTAAGGTACTGTAAAATGCTATGAAATGTAAATATGTTTTAGACGTGCTTTGATGGTAAATATATCTATTAATTAAAGTTAAGTTTATAAGTAAACATTGACTATCGACCATTTGTCCTTTATATTATGTATTATACTAAGCTCTACAAAACTACATTTTCCTAATTTGACAAATTTGACATTGTGGAAGTTTAAAACTACTTATTTCAATGTGGCAGTTTCATCAAGTACACTATGAAAGTCCACACGGTGAACAATTTTATTTTTTCATTTAATAGTGTGATGGATGTTTCAAATTGTGAGGTTTTCACAATGTTAAATTCTAGCATTTTTAATATGGTCACACAGTCTCACAGTGTGATTCACACTGTGAATGAATCTCCACAATGTTAATTTTTGTGATTTCATGGTGTAGTGACACTTTCACAGTGTGAACCACAGAGTGATGCATGCTGTGTTTCATACTGTGAATGAGTGTGTTCTTTTCACAGTGTGAATCTTCACTATGTGAATCTCCAAAATGTTAAATTCAAGCATTTCACAATCTGGTTCACAGTGTGATTCACACTATGAACCGCATTGTGATTCACATTGTGAACCACAGTGTGAACGACGCGGCCACGCTGTGAAAACGCCCGAAATACACAGTGTGGATGAGTGAATGAGTGTGAATGAGTATGTTCTTTTCACAGTGTGGTTCACAGTGTGAATCAGTGTGAATCACAGTGCGGTTCACAGTGTGATTCACACTGTGATACACACTGTGATCCACACTGTGATTCACACTGTGAACCACACTGTGAACCACACTGTGATCCACACTGTGAACCACACTGTGATCCACACTGTGAACCACACTGTGAACCACACTGTGATCCACACTGTGATTCACACTGTGAACCACACTGTGAACCACACTGTGATTCACACTGGAACGATGCGGCCACGCTGTGAAAACGCCTTCACACTGTGTATTTCGGGCGTTTTCACAGCGTGGACGCGTCGTTCCACAGTGTGAATCACACTGTGAACCACACTGATTCACATTGTGAACCACACTGTGATTCACACTGTGAACCACACTGTGATTCACACTGTGAATCACACTGTGATTCACACTGTGGAACGACGCGTCCACGCTGTGAAAACGCCCGAAATACACAGTGTGAAGCGCACCGTGATTCACACTGTGAACCACAGTGTGATTCACACTGTGATTCACACTGTGAATGAGTGTGAACTTTCCAGCAGGGTTGACCTAGAATATCTGTCTTTCAATCATTAGAAGCTTGAAATCGTGTGGAAGTCCACTTTAACTTATAATAATTAATAATAATAATTAACTTATAAAGGTCAGTAAATGTCAGTACTTGATCTATTTTTCAGGTATGTTAGATTTGTTTTCATGATTAGATAATACACACATTAATATAAATTATGTTGTCAATGATATTCAAATATGTTCTTTTCAACTCATCCTACCGACAACTAAAACTATTACATTTCCTTTATAAGAATATTATTTTTGGGTGGTGGTTCCCTTTAGTATCACACATCGGTACAAAACAAAACAAAATGGCCCGTATTCACAAAGGAGGTTTGTACAAACCATGGTTTAAACCATGGTCTACATCTATGGAATGCCAATTGTATACTGATGAAGAGTGAATGTAAATTCCTTACTTGTTAAAGTGATCCCTGTAAAGTGTCAGATATTGCACAAAATGACATTTGAGACTTCAATCCTATGTCAATATCATTGTAAAATACAATTGAAAGATTTGTGAAAGTTTGAAAGAAAACGAACACTGTTTACCTAGTGAAAAAACGAATATTGAGTTCATATTTTATCACCGAATACTGATGGCCTGCCGTAGATTTGTCGCAGTAATAATCATCCGTTTGACGATACCCGCACCAGTGTATACAGACGGTACAGAATTCATGGAATTTGCGCGCGCTCGGCTCAACAGTCGGGTCGGGAAGGTTTCCCACGCGCGCTGGCCGGATGTACAGCTACGGCAATTGTAATTTTTATCAAAAGCGTTAGCAAACGCTTTTTAAATAATTATTTTCAATGATAATTATCTTCATACTAAAGGGACATTTGAACAAATCTAACCCTATTTTATTCTTCTCTTACCATAAGCTAAACAACACGACAGAAGAGAAACGAGGAAGCTCCAAGTATTTTTCGTGGAGTTAGACACTTTTCAGGCATCACTTTAATAATGTTGATGGTACACATTCTCTCTCCATCAGTTTACAATTGGCATTCCATAGAATGATGTAAACCACGGTTTGAACCATGGTTTGTACAAACCTCCTTTGTGAATACGGGCCACTAGGTCTGTGTTGTTCTTTGCCTGGTGGTCTCTAAACCATGCATCAGTTAGTCTCAGGCAGGATCTCAGGAAAACTCTGTAACCAAACACCATCAATATTCGCTCCCCTCTCTAATATATTATGATTACCCAATATCGATTTATTTAAAGCTGATCATGCATTTCAAATTTTCAAAGATATACGACCGTTTTAGGATTCTGTTGGACGAACAATTTACGATTTCCACTCCGTTTTCTTGTGATGATTGTAAACTTTAATACAGCATGTGCGTATACATGTAGACTTACCTTTTTGCAACATATATATTTCTACAGTTATACCTATGATAATATTATACTGTCGGTATTCACTCATGGGGAGTGGTTACTATTAAAAGTGTATGTATTTTGTATATCTTGCAACTGCATGAGGTATGGATATTGCATTGTCGTTACTCCTGCCAGTGCATACGTGTTTACACGTCACATAATCGTATTGTTTATATTGACGTCCCCTGTACATCTGTATAGACAGCTTTCTGTTGAGCCGAAATGAAGGGTTGTCGTATTTCTTGTCTCTCTTGCCAAAATATACTCTTATATTTGCAATTTAAACTGTTTATTTCTAATGTTTCTCGTTGCATGCCATTGTGATCTGTGTATGGCTTTAATTGTTATTATTCTGTATACATAATACAGTACATTCAGACACGTATTGGATTACGAATGTGCAGTATATAGTTGTTTCTCTATTTATGTATATGCATTAGTATTTATATTCTTAATTGTACAAGCTGTGTTTAGTTCATTCACTGCATGTATGTATAACTGTATATAGATATCTGCTACTTTGAATGGCAGTATTTATTCATGATTGTCAACAAGTAAAAACTGGAAGAGACTCGACCTGTTACTGTTGCCATGGTTGCAACAGAAACTGAATGTAGTCGAAATGAAGGGTTCATAGCAAGAAATACAAAAGTTAAGCTGAGCCATTTTTGTTTACCAACTTGAGATAAACCTGCTGGGAAAATATGAAATATGCAAACAAAATACGTCACCTTTTTAATTCGAATTATCTTCAGAATTCCTGTGTTATGCAATGGGCAGGGAATAATTTTGAAACAGTGTTGAATAGCTCGCTTCGTCGGTTAACGCATTACTATAAACTTTTCATCTGCACAGTTTTCTTCCTCTTCTGTTCTTCACCATGTTATAAAAAAAAACTTTTAATAATCGTATTATCTTCAACAAATTAATAAATAAGTAAGGTACCATAATGCTAGCGTGTTAACGAAATGGTAAAATGCTTTATCGGTTTGTGCATTGTGATACACTGTTCGGACGCTCCACAGTTATCTCCCCCTTCTCTGTTTACCAGTGAATAATAGGTATATAGGCGAGCAGGTGAAATTATTTCATATCATGATTTCATATTATAAGTCAATTGCATGGTTGAACAATTTCATTCTGTTCATAACGTCAGTAATATTATTTCCTCGATGTTTTTGCCCACATATAACGTATACATCTGTCTAATAGAATACCAGTCAGTATTATGGTATTCTTATATGGTACTCTTAATATTATACATGTATTCGTTTTTAGCTCATCCGGCCCGAAGGGCCCGATGAGCTTATGCCATGGCGTGGCTTCCGTCCGTCCGTCCGTCCGTCCACAGTTTTCAAAATGCTTCTTCTTCGTTATTTTTCAACCGATTTTGATTCTGATTGTTTCATAAGATAGGGTTAGGAGGGGGATTTAAAACTTCTACACAGAATCGTGAAATTCATTATCTATGGTAATTTATGCAAATTTATTAGAAATAAAAAAAAATGCTTCTTCTCCTTCATTTCTTGACCGATTTTGATTTGGTTTGCTTTATCTGGTAGAGCTAACTTTGGTACACTATACTTCTACACAGAATTTTGAAAATTTTCTCCATTAATTAATTATGGTAATTTATGCAAATTTATTCCAGAAATCACAAAAAATGGTTCTTCTCCTTCATTTCTCGACCGATTTTGACTTGGTTTGCTTTATCTGGTAGAGCTAACTTTGGTACACTAAACTTCTACACAGAATTTCGAAATTTTTCTCCATTAATTAATTATGGTAATTTATGCAAATTTATTCCAGAAATCACAAAAAAATGGTTCTTCTCCTTCATTTCTCGACCGATTTTGACTTGGTTTGCTTTATCTGGTAGAGCTAACTTTGGTACACTAAACTTCTACACAGAATTTCGAAATTTTTCTCCATTAATTAATTATGGTAATTTATGCAAATTTATTCCAAAAATAACAAAAATTGCTTCTCCCTCATTTCTTGACCGATTTTCATTCTGTTTGGTTTATCTAATAGGGCTAGGTTTCATAAGATAGGGCTGGGAGGGGGATTTAAAACTTCTACACAGAATCATGAAATTCATTATCTGTGGTAATTTATGCAAATTTATTCGAAATCACAAAAAATGCTTCTTCTCCTTCATTTCTCGACCGATTTTGATTTGGTTTGCTTTATCTGGTAGAGCTAACTTTGGTACACTAAACTTCAACACAGAATTTTGAAATGTGTCTATTTTTTATTTATTTATTTAAAAATTTTTTTTTTTAATTTTTTAATTTTTTATTTATTTTTTATTTTTTTTAATGTTTGTTTGTTTGTTTTTTGTTTTATTTATTTATTTATTTGTTATTATTATTTTTTTTATTTAAATTTTTAATTTTTTTTATGTCCCTTCCAGGGCATCAAATTTTTATTTTTTGACCAGTTGAAAAGTGTCCCACATGAAATTTGCGATATTTGATGTTGCGAGATGGCGGATGAGCGCTACGTCATTGACGTTCTGGTTTATTTATATTAAATTATGGATTCCTTGTAAATGTTTTAAACAATGTTAACATATGTACGTTTCCACGGCGGTGTGAGTGCAATAAACTATTTTTAATTGAATTGAATTTCTTCAGAACTTGAGAGTTGAATTAATACAGTGTTGTAATTATAATGTCGCGATAATATATATATGAGTGTACATACCAAAAATCACATTATTGTTGTACATGTTATATGCAGACGATCTTTACAAATTATGCATTGAAAAGTGCATCATAAATAAACGTGATTGAAAAGCAATTTTAGAAAGTACTGTCATTGATGCTTTTAACTTTGTTGGTGGATGTGGGTATGTGTGTGTGTGTGTATGTGTGAGCGCGCGCGTGTGTGTGTGTGTGTGTGTGTGTGTGTATGTGTGTGTATGTGTGGGTGTGTTTGTGTATGTGTGCGTGTGTGTGTGTGTGTGTGTGTGTGGGTGAGTGTGTGTGCGGGGTGTGTGTTTGTTAACCTATATCAAGCAATTTTCACATTTTGGATATGAAAGCTACACTTCTCTCTCCGGCCTTACCCCAAAGTTCTCCTTATTTCTCTCTTTTAATAAATTCGAATGATAGGAACCAGGATTTACTTCTGCGCTCATCGGCAAAATAAGTTTTCTACCAAGACGTGGGAGAGATAATAAATCATTTTAGAAAATGCTTACAAATCCTACATTGGCACACTTTTGAAAATATACCAAAACGTTGTTTTTTGTTGATCTATCTATAAGAGTTAAATAAAAATCGTTAAATAATTGAATTACTCTCTTAACCTAAAATCACATTCACATTTTGTAATACAAACAAAATGGTTGAAACTTCCAGGTCTAACCGCTGCTTTTGAATGAAAACAGCCCTAAAACTGAAATGTTTATTTAGTTCTCTACCATTCAAGTAGCATTGCGTTTTGGTTATAACTACTAGATTTTGATGATAAGTTGGGAGTTTTAACTACTAAAATGCAGTTTGACCAGAACTGTACTATCCCTTTAAATTGCACAATTTCCAGATTGTTCTTTATTCGAAAGTGATGATGGTGATGATGAGAGGGATGAAACAGAGTAGAGAGTGGGCGGGGACGGGGGTGGGGAAGTACACTATACAGTAATATAATTATGAAGAGCTTTCTTCCGAAAGGCGCTAAATCCACTTTTTCAAATTTGGAGTAAAGCAGGTTTCTTTGTCATACTTTGACACTTTGTACACATGCCTATATGGGAATATAAATATGGATCGTCCCATATTTTGAATTTGATCGTGTAATTTGTCCTAAAATGTGGATTCTAGAAGGTTTTTTTTTTGTATGGAAAGTGGATTTAGCGCCTTTTGTAACTGAGGTCTTCATAATGTATTGCAGTTATCTTATTTCCTGGCCTTTTGTGTTCAAAGTTTCAAGCGTTGTTCCTTCTACTCAATCTATAACAAAGAAAACTGCTTCCGGGTTTCGTTGTCTGTTCACCAAAGGTTTCATCTTGATCCCTTCCCTTGGTTAATGAGATATGCCCACGTTATGACAATCGTGGAGATATTTAATTAACTGTTTTAATAACAAAACTAAATATACTTGTGTTTCCTATATACTCGAGTTCACAACTAATCTACCTATATCATGTGTATTGAATACACATGACATAGATTAGTTGTGAACTCGAGTAGGGAACAAAAGTATATTTAGTTTTTAAAAAACGAAACCAAAACAAAATTATGTTTCTATTTCACCCAGTCCTTCGTTTCGGTCTTTAATTAAAGTTTTAATGAAAAATATACACACCGTTTCCTCAATGTAGGCATAGGCCAATATGGCAGCAAGGAACAAACTGCTTTAAAAAACGAAACAAAAAAATATATTGAATGTGGAAGCTTGGACTAAAGCAAAGATATAACAGATCAAATGTTACATTTTGACGTATTGATAAATACAACAACGTGCAATAATATCTTATAATATTAGTCTATTTTTACACATTTGATCTGTAATGTCTTTAATTTAGCCCAAGCTTCCAAATTCATTTTTTTTTCTTTCGTTTTTTAAGGAAGTTTGTTCCTAGCTGCCATAGTGGCCTATGCCTACATTAAAGAAAACGGTGTGTATATTTTTCGTTAAAACATTAATTAAAGACCGACACGAAGGACAGTATTGACATCAATAGAAACCTTAACCCTAACCCTTTTTTTGTTACACTTTCGTATTTTTGCTCCATACGTATAATCTTTGCTATTGTTCAAATTGAAAAACAAAACGACGAGCAATCATATCTTATAGAATATTATTTCATTGTACGTATACAGAGCTTAGTTCCAAAAGGCGCTAAATCCACTTTCTATAAAAATTGAGTTAACGATATCAGTACATTTATAAGCTTCGTAGCTATCTAGAAATTCACATTTTAGGACAAATTATACAATTGAAATGAAAATATGGAACGTTACATTTTCATATTCGCATAGGCATGTGTACAAAGTTGGACAAAGAAACCTGTTTTTCCCCTTTATTAGTTGAAAAGTGGATTTAGCGCCTTTTGGAATTACCCTCTACATTATTTAAAGTTGTCGTTGTTTAAATTGATAAACAGAACGACGAACGCTCATATCGGCTAGGAATGAAATTAAAGGGTACCGCCACGCAAAAAATAATATTCTTATAACTGAAAAGTAACATCTTTAGTAGTCCATTCCATCAACAAGTTCAGAAAAATATGTTTCCAGAAAGAAAAGAAAAATATAATTGGAAAACGCATCACCATTCTAAGCATGCGTTCATGGGTCTGCATGTACGAAGACTACCTTTGTGCAGAGCGAACGAATCGTCCAGATTCTATTGTCTCTAAACGTATGCGTGAGTAGAATTGGCGCACTCGCAAATGTTTAGCCCGTATGGAACCAGGAAATAGTAGTGGTTCCGTAAGTGGTGGACATTTATTGCATTGTTTATGAATTACACAACCCTTTGCAAAGTGTTGGGTATCTATTTGATATCATAAAACGGTACCAAAACATATAATAATGTGTTGTTCTTTGCCTGGTGGAGGTCCCCTTTGTCTATTTTTTTTTACAACTTTTGTTCATGAATACGTCTTTGATTTATACCAAGATTTCTTTCAGAATGTATCGCTTTGTTAAGAGGCATGTTCTCTGCTTACATTATATGCCTTAAATAATGAAAATCGCTATGTATTTTCCAGTTTTAATTCAGACTAAAACGAAGAAAAATGTGGGCATTGAAAGCAGACGACAGTGGCCCATTAAATATTGATTATTTTCGTTATTGGGAATATTCAAGAGGAAATAAGTGACGAGAAATGACAAGAGTTACCCTCTCATCACATCCAGTAAGTCAAAAGGCTAGGATTTCCTTCCCCTTTAAGTGAATAATCTGCCCTTGATCAGCATAGTACTTGGCTTGATTAGAAAGCAATCAACCAATAATTCTTCTTGTCAAAAGATTATACAAATATTACAGGTATTATAATAATTACCAGTAATATTTTGATAGTGAGGTAAAAAAAGTAATTGCGCTAATTTACGTAGATCATCATGGTCGTACTGATGGGGGCACACAACTCATCTGGGGGCATACGTTATGCATTTCTTTATTTTTTAAAGGATTTTACCCATGTGCCCCCGTGTCCCATGGCGCTATGCCACTGTACATCATTGTATAAGTAATCAACGTGCAATTGCATTAATTAAGTTAAAATCGGGCACACGTCTAAATAATTATTGTCAATGCCAATACACGCACGTAACCACGACTACGGTATGTGAAGCTTCTCGTTCAAATAATTATATGGTTACAAAAATATACAATATCCATTATCAGGAGTATTATTACTATTGGCTCTGGCATAATTATACTGCATGGTTTGGATGCGGGCGGGTGAAGGGGGGGGGGGGGGGGCAGCTCGCTAAAGCCACCCAACATTCACCTTGAAGCAGTGGCGTAGCGTGGTCGGACTGATTGGGGGGGGGGGGGGGCACACCTTATGTATTTCTTTGTTTTTTCAAAAAATTTCCCCTTATGTTTTCTATTTGTTTTTTCAAATAATTGGGGGCACGTGCCCCCCGTGCCCCCCCCCCCCCGTCGCTACGCCACTGCCTTGAAGCCTATATAGATATTGGTGTTAATTAGGGGGCTGCATCCCTCCGATACCCAGCCCCTTCGCCTTGTAACCTATGGCAATATGAATAACAAATCATGCTTAATAAAACTAAAGCGAGATGATGAAAGAGCGCATGCGCCAAAAACTTCTTGTCATTATTATAGTTTATATACATGATGTTTTAGAGATAATACTTGCAAAAGCCGATGTGTTTGCAAAGCGACAACAACTGGATAACTGTCACCCCTAAGTTTCTGCATCTGTGAAGCCATAGAAGGTTCTTAAGAAAGATCACCATTAGTTGTTATCTAGGAGACATATTACAAGAGACAATGGCACCTTTTGTCACTACGAAAGTGGTAAGTTGTAACATCTTTATCGTTTTAACAAAATTTATTTAATAATTTAACTGTGTTAATCATAATATTTATTGATGCAAAATGCTGCTGAAAAACTGCTTATTTATTATAAAAACGCCTGTGTAATAAAATGAGAGTCACATTTTTGATCCTTAGCCTATGAAGAAAATTATTCTGCTATAGAAAAATGTCGGCCAATTATATTGACTCTCATAATGTCACAAATTACCTGTTATTAAAACGACATAATACACGTACAAAACAAAGAAGCAAGCAAGCAAAAAAAAAAAAAAAAAAAAACGAACAAAAGAACAAGCGAACAAACAAACGAAAGAACAACAAAATAAACAAAAAAACATTAACAAACTGACAGATTCTGCAGTTTTTTTTTCTCAAGCCAACCATTGAAGCTATGTCAAATTTAGTATCATAAATATGTGCTGAACATAATTATTTAAAACATCTATCAAACATTCACGAATTTCGAACTTATAATACCGTCTCCCTTTTCTTCAATTGCACATGACATACAATTGATGATAATTCATTTTCGAAAGCATTTAGTTTTTAAGTTACTAAACAAATATCTGTAACGATGACCATTTTATACGCTGTGTTTTATTAGTAAATGTTTCGTATCATCAATTATTGTCAATCTAAGATACTAAACTCTACGTTTATTGATTAATATTATAATTATTTATTTTACTGTTTTATTGTGTATTCTATTTCTTTTTTGTTTTACAGTTTTCGTGGATATGTGTCGCATGCATTATGCAAGTTGGTAAGTTTCAATCTCGCACTTTGTATAATTTGTTGTTATTGCGTAAAGTTTAACTATACAGGGTGGCCCCCCAGAACGGAACGGGGTATACTTTCCATTATAAAGAAACGTACAGACTTGGTTCACTGGATAGAGTATCATTTTAAAAGAAATGTGATACCAAGAACTTTAATTTTGGTCGAGCAGTTTTTGTTCTAGGGCCGATGGACAAAAGTGTCCGTACTGATCACTTCTTGATTCTATGACTGGCATGAATGCCTATTTTACAGGCACCGACTTCGTAGAAATTGACAACAAATTTGAACCTGAAATGGATGGTGTCATTAAAGACGCCCTAGAACAAAAGCAACTCGACCAACATTAAAGGGTACCACCACCCAAAAATAATATTCGTATAAATAAAAGGTAACATCTGCAGTAGTTCATTCTATCAACAAGTTCACAAAAATATGTTACCAGAAAAGAAAAATAAATTGGAAAACACATCACCATTCTAAAGCATGCGTTCATGGGTCTGCATGTACGAAGATACTTTGTCCAGAGCAAACGAATCTTCAGGGATTCTATTGTCTCCAAACGTACGGCCGCGTGAATAGCATTGGCGCACTCGCACATGTTTGGCCCGTACGGAACCAGGAAATAATAGTGGTTCCTGCTACTGGTAAACTGGTAAACATGTAGCCCAGTACAATCTGTTCATGGTCGAGTCGTCGGCGACTAAACCGTCAACCCCACCATTTGGTGAGGAGGGTGTGAGGACATCCAGCAGGATTAAAAGTAAGACCTGTCAAAGGGCGGATGAGCTCCATGTGAGCCAACGGCCATTCTCCGTGGAAAAGATCAAAGCCTTACCACGTATTATCCAATATAGTATGCTATGCACAGAAACAGTCCAAATGAAAGAAGTGATACAGAGGAGCTTGGGACCCTTGCGAGTAATTATGTTGTAAATAGTGACAAGGAAGAGGAGAGTGCCGCTTCGAATTGTAAGTCTCCCGAGAATGATGGGGTCACACCAAAGCCGGAAGGAAATGTGGCACCGGATGATGGCAGGCTGAAAACAAGGGGAACTCTCCTGCGCATTGGCACTTGGAATGTACGTACAATGTATCAAGCAGGAAAACTGGATAACGCAATCCAATAGAGATGTCCCGTATGAGACTTGATATATTAGGAATAAGTGAACTTCGATGGAAAGAGGCAGGGACAGTTGTTTAGGGGGCATAATTGTCAAAAAAAGCACGCGAAAATACTTGAATAGGGTAAAAATTTGACCACTGGATAAAACTTGTTTAGGGTGGGTTAAAAACATACCCCTAAACAAGGTCTACGTCAATTGCTCTCAATTAAACCTCTAAAAACAATAGAAATGTTTAACCACCTTAAACATTTAACCCTAAACAAGGTCTACCCAGAGAGGTGGGAGACTCCCACCTCTCTGGTCTACCTTAAATAAACCTCTAATGTACATGTATGCTACTCGTACTTGTCAATAAGAACTACAGTCAACCTCACACTAAGTTGAAGGTATTCAAAAGGCCTCTATTTTGAATTATCTATTGTTTTTTGTTGTTGGTTATATAAGTTGAATTTGTAAGTAAAAGCTTTTTCATGTTTCATGTTCTGGGCCCTGGATACATGCGGAGCTTAAGTGGGGACCTGGGACTGGTGGAGGGGGCGGGGGGATATGATCGCGCGATCAAGGGACGTTCCCGAGATCTGGAATCCCCTGGAATCATTCGAAGTCGCACAAAATCCCCGGCAAACTCCAGACAAGTCCGGGAAACAAGTTTGGAGAAATGATCGGCAAAAAGTACCCTTTTTACGCGTTTTTTCGGTCGCGCGTGTGTACAGCAATATAGTTGAGTGCCCCCCCCCCCCCCGGGTAAATCACATTCATAAACAATATTATTTGACATCCATAGCATTTCAATATAGTGTACATTAAATTAAACTACCATTAAACAGTTACATATTTTGTATAATTATTTTCATATAAATAATGTATCCAGTGAACCTAGTCCTTACGTTTCTTTATAATGGCAAGTACCCTGTTCAGTTTTTTGTCCAGGCCACCCTGTATAGTCATGAAAAACAGCAGGGCTATTGATACTTGCATATATTATATACAATTATCATTATTGATGTTTAGTCGAGGTAACGAAAATTACGAAAGCATGATTATAAATTTACAAATATAATTAGTTTGTTTGTACTGCTACTATTTCATGTAATTATTCATATATATAATAAATGGGCCGACGTATAATTTACGAGCTACAAACAAACCCCGAAAATACAAAGGTCGAAACGAGTCAAAATCAAATTCAATGTATAAATTGTGACCGGATATAGCAAAATCCTGCACTTGCCGGTAAATATCAAAATGTAGATTTGTATACCATTAGAATGGCCTTGTCACAAGTTTTAATTTGAAACTTTGTTCTTAAAAATTGGCGAAAATTATTTACAAAGATATTAATGTTTTTACAAACATATAACTTTCGCAAACATCGTTATGCAAACTTCTTCAAAACATGAATTACCGACAAGTGCAGGGTTTTGCTATATCCAGTCACAATTATTGGAATGATAGCAAATTTAAGTGGCAACTCATAATATTGTTCTCTCCTCTATAATGCATGCCGTTAAACTTTCTAATTGCGGCCACTAACATTGAACTCCTGCAGAGTCAAACACTGTTATGGAACCTTGCTATAAACATGAAAGAGGTGAACCTGTCTAAAGTGGTCACTTTTCTTGTTTCCATATTACATCATGAAGGTGGTCATTATACAGATTTGACTTTACAGTCATGTATTTAATGTCTAGTGTCTACTAGTACTACATAAGACCGAACAATCATTATCTTTTCCAACGGTTGTTTCACTGATCGCTCCGAAGTCCGGGGGGGGGGGGGGGGTCTCACAAAGATCCTAAATTGCACTTAACTCTAAGTTGGACTTTAAAATATGGAAAGCCATTGGTAGCCTTGGAATAAATTATATTCAAAAGCAAAAATGCAAGTATTTTAGACTTTTTAAAATAAATTTTAGATCAAGAACATAAAATCTCAGACCTTGAAAATAGAAAATATAAATGATTTAATTCAACATTTTCTGCCTTAGAAAAAACTTTTAAAAAAAGAAGAAACTATTGGCTTTCCATAATTTTAAAGTCCAACTTAGGGTTAAATTCAATTTACTTTGTGAAACACCCCCCGGGGCTCGTTTCATGAAAGGGTCTTAGCTATGACCGTTGTCTGGCGCAGAGCTAGGGTGCAAAATATCTCCGTGTTTCACACAGAGCGTCGATAGCCGTTGGAAATTCAAAAGCTTTGTTTATAGGGAGATATCATAACTGCACCCTAGCCCCGCGCCAGACAACGGTCATAGCTAACGGGCGCGCCGGAAGCAGTTTTGGATTGGGGGGGGGGGGGGGGGGGCAAAACCCAAAGGGGGCTCACGATTTATGTGTTTAGGGGCTCATGCCAACCACACTCACAGGGTTGCCCCCCTCCTACGGTCTAGGGAGCTTTTGAATTTTGGGACTTGAATTTGTGCAATCTGGTGCATAAAAACATTATCCAACAACATAGATTACAGCCAAAAATGAGTCCCGAGGGAGCGAAGCGACCGAGGGCTGTGGCAGAGCCAGAGGGGGAGGGTTTGGGAGGGGGTATCCCCCTCCCACGGGGAAGATTTTGCATTTATATACTTGAAATGGTGCAATCTGGTGCATAAAAACATAAACCATATGCCACATTTGTATGATCCAACATCATAGCTTACAGCCAAAAATGAGTCCCGAGGGGGAGGGTTTGGGAGGGGGTAATCCCATCCCACGGGGAAGATTTTGCATGGTGCAATCTGGTGCATAAAACTTAAACCATATGCCACATTATGTATGATCCAACAACATAGCTTACAGCCAAAAATGAGTCCCGAGGGAGCGAAGCGACGCGACCGAGGGCTGCGGCAGAGCCAGAGGGGGAGGGTTTGGGAGGGGGTATCCCCCTCACCACGGGGAAAATTTTGCATTTATTTACTTGTAATGGTGCGATTTGGTGCACATCACACAAACAGCAGGGCAATAATACGCTACACAGGAACTACGTGGACCGGTACAGAAAACCCACCTCAGACGTAGGCCTACCTACCATACGCAAGTTACACCAACAAACTGAGATAATTTGTTTGCGCGCGAAGCGCGCAGCGAAAAACTTTAAATGGATGTATAAATCAGTTTTAAACGTTAGAATTACAAGTATTGGCCGATACATTTAATATTTTCTATCCTTTTTCTTTCTTTCTTTCTTTCTTTCTTTCTTTCTTTCTTTCTTCTTTTCTTTCTTTTTTTTTTGAGGGGGGGGGGGGGGCTTTTTGGCGGGCAAAAACGCGTTTTGCCCCCCCACTTTTTGATTGGGGGGGCGGCCGCCCCTCCCTGCCCCCCCACTTCCGGCGCTATGATAGCTAAGACCCTTTCATGAAGCAAGCCCAAGAATTAAAAAAGGAAAACTACATGAAGAGACGATTATTCGGACTACTAAAAAAAATGTACCGTTTACTATACAAGTTGTAATACATTTGTTTTGTGTCCATTCCACCCGATGTTGCAGCTGTTGCCAATGGCAACGCGTTGTCTTTGCAAGAGTGGCTGCAATCGAACTGTCGCCCAACCCAAATGTTGAAACGGCGTCGAATGGCATCGGGAAACTGCCTGGCCACCACAATGGCGGGAACGCGAGTCAGTCAGCTGGCCGTGAACTCTACGCAACTGACCAACGCAATCGAGGTAATTAACCTACTAAATGTTGTTCTGGTTGTTTTCTTTTCATTTCAGTTAATTCAACGGTAAAATAACATTATACTTTTAAGGAGGGCAATTAATGTCATTTTGTTTGGACCATTATTAAAGTGGGGCTTTCTGTAAGACAAAGGCCCTTACAATAATTTAGCATGCGCACGCAAGGACCCACGCACATACACACGCACACACGCACACACACACACACACACACACACACACACGCACACACGCACACACAACACACACACACACACACACACACACACACACACACACACGCACACACACACCACACACACACACACACACACACAACACACACACACACACACACACACAAACACTCACACACACGCGCACACACGCACATACAAACCCACACACACACGCGCACACACCAACACACACACACATACACACACACACACACACACACACACACACACACACACACGCACACACGCACACGCGCACACGCCGCACACGCGCACACATACACACGCACACACGCACACACGCACACACGCACACACGCACACACGCACACACGCACACACGCACACACACACAACATCCGCACACACGCACACCACGCACACGCGAACACCGCACACACACAACTAGTACTATATGTAACAAATTCCGGATAAAGAAAATACTTACAATATAACATACACTATTATAACAGTTATCATACTGTTTTTTTTATAATTAATTTTATCATTGGTTTCATGCCCTTGACTGTTAACAGACAAACCGCCCCACCCCACCCAGTATTTTGAATATATTAATTTTGTTTAAACCTTGGTGTAACTCAAAATTTTATCTTGTTTTTGAAGAAAAAAAAAGATTTTGTGGCCCAAATATAACAGTTTGGGAAAAAATATTTGTTCCGATGTTATTTTCTCACGTTTTTTTTTAAATTTTTGGTTATTAAAAAGTCACTGAGTAAAACGTCAGAAGACTGAACAAGTCAGTTTACAATATAAGCATTTACAAATATAACAAAGTAAACCACATAGAATTATATGTACAAAATAAATAATTAGTAAGTTAATCAAATCAGTTTATCACCTACCCCCTAAAAAAGGCAATTTAAAGAGAACTTTGTGCAGACAAAAACCTCAGATGGCTCTTGATAATATGAATATGATTTCGCAATAGTTAAAATTACATATTAATTAATATCAAACAGTTATATTAATTTATAAACACAAGGAAACAGACCAAATACAATTTAGATTAAAAACAACAGTAACACATACAAACTTATTTAATTTATGTCAATTTTGAGGCGCCGATAATAGATCTTTAGAGTCATGCATGCGCCTCTGCATAAAAGGGGGCAATATACATTCCCCTATATAATGGCTTTGCATTTATACGGATACAAATGTTCCGATCGCATGTGCATTTAAGTAATTGTCATATACTTACATCAAATGACACAACCTGATACAAACTGATTATTGAAACACCTTTTCTCTTCCTTTTCACTTTGTATTGCTCCATTGGTATATCCAGCCTCCGACCGGGTCAGACGCGACTACACCGTTGCCGACAGAAACAGTTCCTGGTAGGTTAGAAATTAACATTCAATATTCTTGACTCCATCCGTAATTGCACAATCAAAAGCTGCATCCA